>SZWC01013906.1:9185-23667 GCA_023375785.1 Penium margaritaceum
GTAGGGAAGTGTGTGAGCAGCGGTCACACGGTAAGGAAGTGTGTGAGCAGCGGTCACACAGTAGGGAAGTGTGTGAGCAGCGGTTGCACGGTAGGGAAGAGTGTGTGCAGCGGTTGCACGGTAGGGAAGTGTGTGTGTGTGTGTGTGTGTGTGTGTGTGTATGTGCAGAAGTCGCACGGTAGGGAAGTGTGTGTGCGGCGGTCACACGGTAGGGAAGTGTGTGTGCAGCATTCACATGGTAGGGAAGTGTGTGCGCTGATGTCACATGTCACAACGTAGGGAAGTGTGTGTGCTTATGTCCCACAGAAGGGAAGTGTAGGTGATGATGTTACACGGAAGGGAAGTGTGAGTGCTACTGTCACACGGTAGGGAAGTGCGAGTGCTGCAGCCACACAGTAGGGAAGTGCGAGCGCTGCAGTCACATGGGAGGCGAGTGTGTACGGTCCCGCGGAGTGAGCGCATACACTCACCTCCTGCTGCAAAATGCAACACATTCTGCAACAACGCTGTCCAAAGTACTCTCAAGCTTGTGCCAGACCCACACAGAAGGGAAGTGTGTGACCTCAAACAGATTGGCTCGCGCATGATTGTGTGCAGCCTAAGCACAGACTGCAGCAGGAGAAGGTTAGCAGTGCTCGTGCTTGCTCGCAAGCAATGCCTATGGCACTGCGACCATGTGGGCAGGGCAGAGTGCAAGTGCTGGTCATGCCGCTGGAAAGCTGAGGCTCCTGCTGTTGGTGCTTTTCCTGCTGCTGCTGCTCCTGCTCACGCAGATGCAACTGATGCTCCCGCTGATGCTCCCGCTGATGCTGCTGGTGATGCTGGTGCTTGTGCTGCTCGTGCTGCTCGTGGTGCTGGTGCGCCCATGCCATAGGCGGACCAGCATGGCGGGGACATCCTAAAGTCAAGGCCACCATTCTTACTCTGCAAGCCCAGAAGAACGCACGAGTGCCTTCCTCACGGGAAGACTCTCAAAGTACGCACGGCTGAACGGTTTTGCGAAGAGGTTCAGACGCAGACATGTTGCCTCCCGCGGGATTCCCCTGCTTATCCAGCTTGGCGGATTGCAAAGCTTTTGACATGTTTCGAACACGCTGAGTTCTAGAAGAGTTGATTCTCTGCCAGGCCACGTACTCACCGGCCGATGCCGAAGAGGCTCATGTTGCCTCCCGCGGGCTTCCCCTGCCTATCCAGCTTGGCGGATTGCGCGGGCGTTGCCGCCCATACAAACAAGAGGGGAAGAGAGGGAGGTGCAAGGGGGTCCGACGGACGGTTGAAGAGCCCACTCGCCGCACCAGACTTGTTCTGCTCGATCCAAAGCAAGAGGGGTGGGTGCACGGATATCCGACCCGACGGAAGGTGGAAGTCCCAACCCCGCCCAGCCTTTCTTCGATCGAAGAAAGAGAGATCTTCTTCGGTCGACTTGTACGTGGGGACAAAGCCAACTTGAACAATGCAGACGAAGGCGACGCCGACTGCGGGGGCGTCAGTAGCAAAGGCGAAGTCCGTTGGGCCGAAACTGCGGGCTTAGCCACCCAAAACGCTGCAGCTTGACAAGCTGCTCGTTTGCTTGCGCGGACCCCAAGGTCGAGAGCTGAATGGGGTGGTGGGCTTGTGACAAGGGGGCTCGACTCGGATGTGTGCCTACAGGCCGGACCTGATGCCCTCCTCGAGGTCGTCGTTAGGTGGGCTATGCAGGCTTTCTCAGTCGTCCGATTTAACAAGTGGCGAAGGGAGACGCTGTCGGCAATCGGACAGAAGACCATAATCCACCGTCAACGTCCTACAGCATGCCCCGGAACGTGTTTGTGGACACCTGGACAATGAACACCTTTTCGCCCGCTAAAGGTCCGGGACGGAAAGCTCCTGGCCCCAACCCCACACCTGCCTTCGCCTCCGGCGTGAATGGGCGAAAATCACATGAACGGTCAAATTGAGGAAGGGCTGAAATTCAGGGTGTACTCCTAAGGTGCCCCCATTCTCTCAGACCGATCTTCAGGTAGCCCCCATCCAAATGATCATCTCCAGATCACCTCTACATTCCTTTTTTACAAAATAATCTCCAGAAATCCCAGCTTAAATGAAAAGTGATACTTTCCTTGCTCCAATTTTCAAAATTAGAAATTTTCCGGATCCTGCCCATTTATTGTTACAACGAGCGGAATGGAGGTTGTTCACATTATGAGGTACAAAACAAGGGACGATTCGCGAGATCCAGAAAAATTATTTTTTTCTTAAACATTATGAATACTTCGGTGACAACTTCCGTCTGATTCGAGCACATAAATAAAGTTCCAAGAATGCGAATGAGGCATATGTTCAATCTTCGACGCTCCAGCCAAGTGACATGCACGAGGTCGCGTCGTGAATGGCTGCTTCAAGAAGCTGATTAAGGAATTCCGAGGGCTTCGATAACATCGAGGCCCGGGTTTACAAAGATCCAACCCCGTCCAGAAGTCAACCAAACAATATCCAAACATCATTGTAAATAAGGACACTTTTATCAACCATTCTCGAAATTAATCGAAGTATTCAGAACTTTCTGTTGTGATTTGTGACGTTCCTATAAACTTGTTCAATTTACAGGGACCACTTTGCCGTGTCCATGCCAGTGCAAATCTTTGTTGCGGACCCAGGTAGCACCCGTGCATCATCTAGTGGTGGAGAATCAGCTTGGAGCTGACCGACGGCCGTCCCACAGTCCTGGACGCTGTCTTGGACCTTCTTTAAATTCTCTACAGCACGTACCATTTCATCGATGGACTGGCCGTGGGCCCAACTTGCATGTTTTTGCATTGTGTGTCCACTGTTTGATGCTAGATGCATGCATGTGACCAGTCGTATCGTCCGGCTTGTGATTTTGCACGACTAGGCTTAGACAGCGTAGGTTTCTGAATTGTCTACGGAGAGTTATGGCCAAAACAATGGGTTTGGGCCGGTTTTTGGACAGACCTTACACTGTCGCGTGCGACACCCGCCGTACGCCACGGCTCGTACTTATGCCATGGAATAGTCATTTGTCATCTCTCTCTCCAAATGCTATTGAATCAATATGACACTTTGCCTTGTGTCTCCTAGCCCAACCCTTGCCGTTGTGTGTATGACTTGTGATTGTCATCACCGTCTGACAAGGCATTGTTGCCTAGTCATCGGCTAAGTCACTAGGAAGCTTCCACACATTTTCTCATGGTATTAGAGTGGCGTGACAATTCTCGCCGAGCTACGCAGCAGAGACGTAGTAGAGCAGCGGTACAGAGAGTCACCGTTGCAACCGATTCACCGGTACCTGTCGACGTCACCCGACTACCGTCGACGTCACCCACATTCTACACGGGAGAGTGCTGTAGTAGCAGCAGCCACTAGCAACAGTAGGCGGCAACTGAGGCAGGCGGCAGCCACTAGCAATTACCGGTATTGGCGCTACCAGCGGCGGCAACAGGCCGCAGCCGCAATAGTTAGCGGCCGGTAAGAGCAGCACCAGTGCACGACAACAGAAACGTGTAGCAACAGCACCACGTTACAAGAGCAGGGCGCAGCAGCGCTGCGCAGCGGCAGCAGGCAGCAACCGTAGCAGGCGGTGGCGGGCAGCAGCAGCAGCAGCGCGCAGTAGCGGTAGAATTGAGCAGCGCATCAGCAGCGAGCAGTAGCAGTAGTGCGTAGCAGTAGTAACGCGTAGTAGTGACAGTGCGCAACAGTTGCAGCGTGTAGCACGTGTAGCGCGAAGCGGCGCCGCAGCACGGCCGCAGCGGCGTCGCAGCACAGCAGCAGCGCGCAACTCCTACGACAATTGCGCAAGTAGCTATGTTGCTACAGTTGCAGGCGTAAGGGAAGTAGTAGAAGCAGCGGAGAGAAGCTGCTAGGGATCTTCCGCGCAGCTTCCGCACGGCTGCCGTGAAGCAGCTGCCCAACATTCACAAGGGCTGTCAACATAAGAAACTGTGCAGATGTGAGCATTTTCTTTGTTGACGTCATGAGGTCCATGCTGACGTTAGCAAGTCCCTGCTAACAGCGGCTCGAGCACTGCGCGGACTCCTTTACGCCATGCCGCGCAAGACTGTTGTGGACATTTGTCCTTCCCTTGGAAAGGCCGGCACAGACGCGGGTGCTGATCCACGTCAAGGCTGGGACCTGGTATTGTCTCTGCTTGCCGCAGAGACGCACGCCACCCGCGCGGCTCACATTCGTGCCTTTCATTCCCTTTTTCAGGGACTTGCCGAGCCTGCAGTCGATTACTCGTGAAATGGCATGCACATCTACACTCGCCTTGAGGCCTTAGGAGGTACGGAGCTGTGGGCGCTTCGCACGCTCATGATCAAAGTTTGTCGTGAGCACACAGACATCTTCTCGGTGTTTAGCGACGTCGTACTCGAGCCCTTCTCAACCTTCCTTTAGCCTCGTCCTTGGACGCATAAGCTTTTTCTCCAGGTGACTTACCCTCGTGAGGCATCCGTGGCCCATCAAGAATGTCCCCTAGCTACAACAGTCATTGCGTCACCACTGAACCCCTCCTGTAGTCCACTTCTTCATCTTTTGGCACAACCTCCTCTTCCCCTTGCACCCTAGGCACCTCCACTCAGGTGCAGGGTGTGGCAGCAGCGGTACTGGGGAAGAAGAATAGACGGAGGCGTGGTTCAGGTCAGTAGTAGTTACAACCGCTTTAGTCATCGCACGATAGTAGTGGACATACTGTTCACAGCTACTGATGTAGTGGCGCTCATCGCTACATCGAGTGCCATCAACCGCTCGACTGGGCACAGATCACTCGCGGTCTTCAGGCTGCACACGCGTAACCGTGTGCTTCGATTAGCATAGCCTCTGGTCGCACAGCAACCATGACCGCAGCAGTTCTTGCTTCCCCACCGACAAGCAGTGGGGACCCGGACCCACATGACCGCATCATCCCCGAGCTCCGTTAGCTTCTGGCGCATTGCTTTTAGGGAGTTGCGAGTGTGTTGTCACAGTCGGGTGGTCTACAGATTTTTTGTTCATCTGTTCTCATAGCTCATGATCACTCGTGTGTGGGGGCCTCAGGCGACATGTGATGATGATGGACCTGATAGTACCGATTGGATTCATGAGTCTCACCTTTATGCCCTTGGTCGTTGCTCTACACCTGTTGCTGAGTGCCGGTCTGAGGCCGAGTGTTCTGTTGCTCGTTGCACAGTGACGTCCTCCGGTCGTGATCCTGGTGGCACTTGAATCATTGATTCTGGTGCCACTCACCACATGACCTGTCGTCGTAGTGACTTCGTTGTCCTAGGTCATGTGGTGTCTGTTCATTTCGTTTGCACAGGCTCCGGTCAGTCACTACCGGTCAATGGTGTTGGGGTCGTGTGGCCCTTGATGGTCCGTCTGGTCCCCTGTATCTTTCCGAGGTACTTTTTTTTCCTGATCTTGACCTCAGCTTGCTTTCTCTGCGTGCCTACACATTGATGGGACTCTTTATGGAGCACACTACAGACTCTGCGACTAAAACACCTCTTGATACCCGCAACGTTGTTCTTCATGCATGCATTGTGGATGATCTGTGCCGTGTCTCTCAGATCCCTTCTTCTCCTGGCTCCACTACTCCTTTTGCTCGTGTATTTTGTTCAAGTGTTCTATCTGCTGAGCACCAGCTACTGCTGCATTGTCGACTATGTCATGTGGGCTCTGACACTATGTTGAAGCTCATTCAGACACAGCATGCCCTCGGTCTTGATGCGGCTTCTTTCAATAAGCCGCCCAAGGCCGATCTTCTGTTTTGCGCTCAGGGTAAGATGCATCATTGCACCTACCCTGACTCCCGTTCTCGAGCCCTTTGTCCTCTTGAGTTGGTTCACTCGGATTTTTTTGGTCTTCTTCCTCTCTAGTCTTTGTCTGATTGGGGCCGATTTGTCGTGACTCTAACTGATGACCCGTATGCGGTGGGTCTACAGCCTACGATAGAAGAGCGACACCGCTCTCCCATTTCGCCTCTAGCTAGTGGTGGCTGAGCGTCAGTCCCACCACACGCTGCATACCTTCTGTTCGGATCCCGGCGTCGAGTTTCTTGGCGAGATGGACAATTCCTTTGTCGAGCGCGGGATTTTTCACCAGGTTTCCGATCATGCTACTCCTCAAGAGAACGGTGCTTCTAAGTGCTAGAACCGCACCATGAAGGATGCAGTTCGTGCTATGCATTCTTAGTAGGGTCTTGCGAATTCCTTCGCCTTTCAAGGATTCACCTACATGACGTGGGTCTGGAACCGCCTTCTGCACGGTCCCCTTCAAGACCATGTTACACCGTACGAGCTCTGGTTTGGCCACTGTGCTGATCTATGTCTGTCCCGTGTCTGGAGATCCGTCGCTTCTACGTGGTACATCGAGGACCAGCAGGGGACCAAGGCCTCCCCGCGGGGTGGCTTGTGTGCCTTGGTGGGCATCTACCCGCGGTTGAAGGCCTGGCGGTTTTGGGATCTCGTCCGTCGTTACATCCTTGAGTCCCGCAACGCGATGTTCTTTGAGTCGCTCACCTACCTTGACCAGACCTCTATCATGTCGCTGTCCACCATGCATGGTCCTATGTATGAGGCTTCTCGACGGATGGGGGAGTCTGGGCTTGCGAGCACCTCTCGCACGGCTGATGTTTCCATTCGAGCCCCCTCCACTTCTCGGTCTCTGGGTCTTGATGACCCAACGATCATCGTTGTCGGCCAGAGACCTCTCTAGCCCAGCCGGTTTCTACCCCTGTTTTCACGCACCCCACGGGCATTCATGACTCTGTATCTTTGTCCACCAGTACTCTTGCGTCTGTCCGTGGTCCCGCCTCAACTCCAACTCCTGTTGCCCCACCTAGTCCTCTGTCTCCCATCATTTGACCAGCATCTCTTCACACTGCATCACTCGCCCCTTTGCCTTTGTCATCACCAAACGTGGTCATGCCTGTCTCTGAGCCCGAGTTGAGGACCTTGAGCCCAGGTTACTCGTGAGAGCCCGGTGGTCGTCTTTGACCATTGGTCTCTGGAGTCTAGCGGGTGTCAGGTGCCGCACCCAGGCGCTCCACTCCCAACGTTGCGAGTGGTGATCTAGGCACAAAAGGCCCTAGGCCTAGGTGTCTGCGCATATCACACAGAGGTACATCTAGCGTGCCCTGTAGGCCACGATCTGAGCACTCACAAGTTTCGTATCGCTCGTGGTTGTCCAGCCCTTCTTTGAGGCGTGTTCACTCGCCACTCAGAGCTCTCCCTGTTTGGCGCATGATCCGGGCACACTGAGAGAAGCTCTCTTATCAGACGATGACAACGCATGGTATGCTGCCTGTGAGGATGAGCTTTGTGCCTTCCAAGAGCATAGAGATTACGAGCTAGTCGACCTTCAACCTGGGAGGAAGGCTATTCAAGTCAAGTGGGTCTTTCGTAAGAAACTGAAGCCAAATGACTCACTGGAATGCCACAAGGCACGCTTGGTCATCAAGGGGTATTATGAGATCAAGGACATCGATTACACTGACACCTTTGGCCCTGCCGGCCGCATGACCTCAGCTCGCGCTCTGTTTGGTGTGGTGGTCCAGCATGACTCGGAAGTGCACCAAATACACGTGAACAATACGTTCCTTCATGGCTTCCTGGATACGGCTTCAAGCAGTCTCCTCGGTGCTAGAACCAAGAGATTACTGGCACCATGACTCGTGCGGGATATGTACTGAGCGAGGGAGATCCCTCTCTTTTTCTCCAACGGATGCCAGAGCGGTTCACCGCCATCCAAGTCTATGTGGACGACCTTTTAATTGCATCTCCTTCTGTGGAGGTCGTGAAGGAGGCCAAGGCTCTCCTCCAGACAACCTATAGGATGAAGGATCTTGGTCCTACGGTAGTGTTTCTTGGCATGGAGATCGTGCAAGACTACAAACTTCAGACACTTCTGCTGCATCAGGCCCGATATGCACGTGTTGTGGAGGAGTGCTTTAGTGACCTCCTTGGTTCAGTGCCCACGGCCTACACACTTCTCACACCTGATGGGCAGGATGCCTTGAAGGTGTATGATCCCACACAGCTGGGGGAGACTGTGGATGTAACCTTGTACCTCCGCCTCATCGGATCTTTGATGTACCTAGCCACTACGACACGCCCCGCCATCGCTTTTATCGTCAACCTCCTTGCACAGTTCTCACAGGCTCCACGTGATAGATCCCTCCATGCGGTTGTAGGAGTGGTGCTGTACGTGGTCTCCACATTGTACCTCGGAGTCTGTTGTCGTCGGTAGTATTCGGTGGTTGTTGACGACTACACTGACAGCGACCAGGCGTGGAGTCCAGATGGATGCAGTCGCACATGTTACGTGTTCCTGCTCAATGGTACCGCTGTGTCCTGGCACAGCGAGAAGTGCGGGGTATGCCTGTGCCTATTTCATGACTATTTTTGTACTCATTGTTGCACTCGTTTCCGTGTTGCATGTGTATGGACATGCGTACCATCGGGTCATGGGGGAGTGTTGTGATTTGTGACAAACCTGTCAACCTGTACAGTTTATTGTGACCACTCGGCCGTGTCTATGCCCATGTAGATCCCTGATGCAGACCGAGGTAGCACCTGTTCATCGTCTGGTGGTGGACTACCAGCTTGGAGCTGACCGAAGACTATCCCAGAGTCCTGGACGTTGCCTAGGACCTTCTGTAGTTTTTCTACAGCACCCAGGATTTCATTGGTGGAGTGGTCGTGGGCCTGACTTGCATGCTTTTGCATTGTGTGTCCACTGTTTGATGCTGGATGCATGCATGTGACTAGTTGTAGCGTCCGGCTTGTGATTTTGCTCGTCTAGGCTCACACGGCGTAGCGTTCTGACTTGTCTACGCAGAGTTATGGGAAAAACAGTGGTTTTGGGCCGGTTTTATGACAGATCTAGCAGTGCCGCGTGCGACACGTGCCGTGCGCCGCGGCAGGTACTTATGCCATGGACCTGTCATTATTCATCTCTGTCTACAAATGCTATTGAAGTTGTATGACACTTTGCCTTGTGTCTCTTAGCCCAACCCTTGCCTTTGTATGTATGACATGTGACTGTCATCGCAGCCTGAGAAGGCACTGTTGCCTAGTCAGCGGCTAATTCGCTACGAAGCTTCCACACATCTTCTCGCCTTCTGGAATGGAACACCGGAATTTGGGTCAGTTGACTAAAATTTCCCCGTCCTAACGGTGTAAATGTTTTGAGGTCGATGTGCAGTGGGCAACAAGTGACAAAAAACCTACTCTCGGAGTTTAAGGACTCATGGAAGTGGGCAATGTTAACCTTTGTAAGAGGAACCTAGCAACAAGGTAAAACATGAGGGTGACCTCATGGTAAGCTAAAAAATGAGGGCAATCTGATGTTGAATAATAAAATGGGGGTATCCTAAAGACGGTCTTGCTAGAATGGGGGCGAATTGGAAGTTAGTCATGAAATTCAACCTTTGTCCAATTGGTCAAATTTCACGACTAACGACCCTTCCATTGCTGCGCCAAGCGGGTCATGGATGTTTCACAAGGATGAGGTGTGGAGCATAAGAAAACTCGGGGAATCGTCACAAATGAATTACTTGTATGGAAAAAGTATCCGAACTGTATTGTTCGCGCCATGCACCTTCCCGGACTGGCGAGCATAAATGGCGACAAGGGTACGTGCTTGTTTCATCAGCGCATGTACATGTGATATCAAAGAAACATTCCAATGTCTGGTTTATGCCGAGTTTGAAACACATTTACGCCGCCGCCTACTACCCTCGTGATTGCCTATCTGATATGCCGATCGGAAGGCCGATACAAGAAAACGGAAAATCGGGGAAAAAATCCATACGGGGCTAAACATGATATGAGATCCTTCCATCCAAGTTCAGGTCAAATAAAGATCTACTCAACAAGACTAATCACTCTCGTAGTTGTGAGTCACCATAGCCATGAACTGGTCACCTACATGCATCCTCGACTATAGCGCATTAAAAAATGGCTTTTTGGTTGATGAGGACCCGGAAGAGTATCCCGGATTCACAAGGAAAGGCATGCGTGACTCCACGTCAAAGAGGGGTTGGAGCACGGCAATTCTGATAGTTTCATCCTTGTTTTTATTGCATTGCAATTCTGATAGTTTCATCCTTCGATGATGAGTGTCGAACAAATCATGTGCATGTATACAAGAGTGAGAGAGACATTGAGGCATATGTTTGGTCTTGGGCACACGAGTCTAGCGACTTGTGCGATGTTGCATCATGAGTCGTCGCTACGAGAAATTCTCCCGAGAAGTTAGGAAAGTTTCAAGAATATCAAAGTGCGGCTTTATAAAGTTCAAGCGCCTTCAAGAACATTCCTTGGGCTGTGAATCTTTTCCAGACCATTCTAGAAAGCAGTCCAATGTGTCAAAACCTTCAGGGGAAGAATAACAGAGGCTGGTGTAGATGACCAAAATGTCCTCACCAAACGACACAGAAATCTTGAGTTCCACGCATGATCAACCATGAATGTAAGGGCATGATTTCCCACTCATGGAGTTTAGGAACCCATGTATGTATAGGACAAAACACTTTCCTCCTTTTAGTCATGATGTTCCACCGCGTTAGCAGATGTACGTCCATGATGCTTGCAATAGTCGTCGATCAAATGATTGACGTCTCGGAGGCTGTCATAGGGCTCACAACATAGGACATACGTGGCTTCATAGCCATGCCATTTGACAAGATACTCAGTCGTCTTTCCAACGCAACTATGTTTGAGGATATCCTTAATCACATACTCTGTGTCCTTGTGTACTTGGATTGGATGCGGAGGAGCGACATTTGAGGCGACGAATCTCTCAATGGGGTCCCGGTAGTTCTTGAGCTTGTTGATGGCGAATACCNATCAAATGATCGACATCTCGGAGGTTGTCATAGGGCTCACAAAATAGGACATACGTGGCTTCATAGCCATGCCATTTGACAAGATACGCATTCGTCTTTCCAACGCAACTATGTTTGAGGATATCCTTAATCACATACTCTGTGTCCTTGTGCACTTGGATTGGATGCGGAGGAGCGACATTTGAGTTGACGAATCTCTCAATGGGATCCCAGTAGTTCTTGAGCTTGTTGATGGCGAATACCGGATAGATCACCATGCTGTCTTGAATGCAAAGTGGAGCAACGACCCGGGGTTTGGATTCCCTCCATCTGAAACGGTCCCAACATTGTCGGTCTCAGTTTTACAAAGTCATGTCCACATAGCTTGATGTTCGCTGAGCTAAGTACGATGTGATCACCAGTAAGACAACATAAATGGGATGTTGGAGACATAAACAGTACTGCTTACTTCATCGTTGCATGGGTCTTGATGAGGGTCTAGACAGTTTCCTCCTAGAGATTGGAGAAGTCCCAATGATAGATGTCAACCATGAGATTATTACTGTAGCTTTGTAGTCCTACCGGTGTGGCAGGAATTTTGCCATAGACCACCTCAAACAGGATTTCACCTCTTGTGCTAAAAATCACCGAGTTGTTTGCGAGCTTGGCGGTCAAAACTTCTGTTGCCCAAGAAGTGCCGCGGGAAGCGCATGGAAAACAGAGAAGGTGTTTGGGCATCTGATTGGCCCACTCTGTTTGCCAATGGGTTTGAGGACAAAACGCCGTTCATGTCAAGATCCAAGTGCCATAGCATGTCATTGGTTTGTACATAAAACGACTAATCAAGCCACTCTCTCAATCATTGTTTGGCAAAAACAGTGGTTTTGCGCCGGTTTTAGGACAACCTGACACTCTCACGTGCATCATTCGTCATGCGCCACGGTAGTTATTCGTGTTGTGTACTTGGCATTTGTCATTTGTTTATGAATTACTATTGGAGCTTATGGGACATTGCGCATCTCACGAGCCTAATACATGATGTTTCTTACACATGTTTGCTTGCTATTGCATCAGCTGACTGAACAATGTTGCCACGTTAACACCAACATGGCCAAGAATCTTCCCAATAGTTTGTCATGATATCAGAACAGTGAGACCTTTCTCCTGGAGTTGCACCGCAGCGACCCAACAACGACAGCAACAATGAGAGTCATCGGAACGACGACATCATGGTACCTTTCATAACAGACACCGGCAACATTAACATCTCCAAGACATTATTTGTAGCGGCGTCACCATGTATGTGCTAGGATGGGCAACAACGTTAGCACCGGCAGCATGATTTATCGCCACCGAAGTAGGAGTAGCAGCCGGACCAGAAATAACGGCAGCGGTAGCACCAAGCAGTACAAGGCATTTGTTTGGCTACGACCTGTGATAAAAAGGGAGAACACGTCATTGCATAGAGTCGTAGCCGTGGCTTTGAGCAGCAGCTATAGCAAATGGCGATGGCAGCATGTAGCGATGGCATTAGCGAGCACAAGTAGCAACAGTAGTATCCGTGAGCAATAGGAGCACAACTGAAAGGCCAACAGAGGTGGCAGTAGTGTAGCATCAGAATTGTAGTACCAGAAATAGTAGAACCTCTTCAACAGCGAAAACAACTATAGCAGCATAGTAACAAATGCTCCAGCCATAGCAGTGGCAATCCCACAACAGAAGCAACCATAGATGCTGCCGTGCGCAACATAGACATTGTGCAAGATTTCTGCACAACACCGTTGTGTAACAGCACTGCAATACGGCTATACGTCAATTACACTGTGGCTTTTCTTTGAATCTGCTTCCAAGCTATGCACCAGCACTACTACGCGGTTGTGAAGTAGCTGCACAGCACTTTCACGGCACTTGTGCGGCCGCGAGAAGGGGATGACGTGGTCATCATCCCTCCTCATTCACGTGGAGTCCGCATGAGAAAAACATTACTTGGGTTAAAAATGCCATTAAGAAAACGTTGGCATAAAATCCACCAGCATGAAAATGCTTTTGATGTCATCATTAGCAGTGCTAACATCAATAGCATTTAATTCAAAACATCATCTTTGGCACAGTCCAAACTCATCAAGCTATACCGTCAATTTGTTTTCTTAGCCATTTTCAGACCCGTATGGAGCCACACCCATAGCATTGGTCGATGACAAAGGAAACTGGTTGGAAATCCCCTCCTTTTCCTCCTCCTCGGAAGTCATGATTCCAAGGTCACAGTACCTTGTGATTGATGATATTCCTCATACAAAGGATTAGATGTGAAGCCAGTAACAACGTTAGATCGATGAGTGCGGGAGATCGCAGAGTCACCAAGGGAGAATTCAGTGGCCTCACAGAAAACACTAAGAGAATCCACTAGAGTTGTACCATCCGTTAAGCAATCTACACTTTACCCAAAGGCAAAATCTCAGCACCCCTCATCACTAATTGATGCCTGGGATGAGGATGAGTTAAAGGATGATGCACATGACGACAAGATTCGCATCCTTGAGGAGCGTATTCCTGAGGTACGTTTGGGATCACAGCCTCTCACCCCACCACCTTCTTACCATAAGGATCAGTCGTGTTGTTTAGTAGGGTTCACTGTTGGTGGTGTTTCCCCCACTCGTGGTGTTCCTTTTCCTTGCCCTCAATCTCCAGTGCCCGAGGTGGCCCTCTCCACAAAGCGATGACTACATGACTTTGAGACAGTTCCACTTGTCTAGATTAGCGACAAGGGATTTGAATGCTAGGAGATCTTGTTTTAGGTGTGAGCCAACTTTGAGGGTGTCTAGACCTTTGAACACAACCAATACCAGACCGGTGACACTCACCAGGTCCAGACAAGAGCAATACACGATCTGCTCTACAAAATGTCTCAGGAGACTATGTTCGACTTTCATCCCTTCCAGGATGAAGCTGGGATCAGGACCGGAGGAAACCCACACCAAGGCTAGGAGCTAGCCCTGATTCTCATTGCTGTGGAGACTCACACCATGACAGCTGCCCGACAATGTGAGTTCTACTTCCTCCGTCCGAGTCTCACAAAGCTTGCATCAGACTACAAGAGACATGCCATGCACCTTTACACACACCTTAGGAATACTGATGTGACGGAACTGTAGGTACGCCATCATGATGGAGGAGCACATGGACCACGTGAAGAATTTTATAGGCTTTGACCGTGTTTCCCTCTCTAAATTGTCCGAGTCACTATAACTGCTTCATGGGGCTCATCGCTAGTTTCTCTACACGATATTGGGTCATGAGGCTTCCTTCTAGAGGCAGCCCTAGACCAATTGACTTTTCTGTACCTAGGGTAAGATGCATCGCTACTCTTACCCCGACTACACTTCCTTCGCACTGCGTTTGCTAGACTTGGTGCACTCAGATTTCCTCGGTCTCAAATTGGGGTTAGTAAGATCTTGCCCTAACGGATGACCTCACTCTGATGCGGTGGGTCTACAACCTCCACCACAAGAATGATGCCACCCTGGTTGTCCGCCTGTGGCTAGTGATGGTTGAGTGTCAATCTCTTCACACCCTTCCCATGTTCCGTTTGGATTGTGATGATGAGTTCTTAGTTGAGATTGACACATTCTTTTCTATGCATGGTATCTGTTACCAATTCTGAGTCCATGTTACACCTCA
>SZWC01013906.1:46170-68568 GCA_023375785.1 Penium margaritaceum
CTGTCCTTCGGACGTCAACAATGAGCCAGTGCATTCCTGCCAACATCAGCCTTAGCCTCATCCAACTCGTCACGACGATTCCCAGAAGTAATACGGGTTGATCCTTCCTTTTCATAAGTCTTTTCCTGTTCTTCATGAGGAGCAGACAGTCCTTGATATCCCTCTAAAATCACTTCGGAAGCAAAATATGGGCAACAAAACTGTCCTAGTTGACACTCACACATCACAGTTTCACTAAGCGCTCAGTGTCAACATAAAGGAGCCCTTTGGGACCCCAATGGTTTTATGTAGTGGCAATGAGCCAACTCCCTATGCATCAGAAAGTGACAATACGAAAGTTATGTCCTCTTCTTCAGATAGAGCTATGAGTGAGATTGTTCATGAGTCTGTTTGTTTTCTTTTTCAGCTTTGCGTACGAGGTTGATTATGCATGGACAGTGTGGATTGGGTGTTCCGCATACTTGGATCTATGTAGGAGGTACAAGATCAACTAGAGGAGGAAAAGGACCCTTTTAGAAAGATCATTGAGGGGAAGTATGAAGTGCTGAAGGAGCATCTGCCGACCTTCGAATGAGTACGTGACGCAAACGTATTGGTTGAGCACACTTACATGTCCTTTATGCACCCAAGGACAACTTTTAACCAACCTTTTCTTTTTGTTTAACAATGTTGTCAAGGAGTAGCGGTTGAACATGCTCCGATGGTTTGACACGTAGGCTAAAAAGCCGAGAAACACTATTCATGTCGGAGGAAGAAGCTAAAAGTTTCTTAACCGGTACCTCGAAGCTGTTTACAAAGCGCTTGCGGATGCCCATCTGAAGAACGATAAACTTATGAAGCAACGTTCATTCCTACTCTTCTCTGCATGCGGAATAATCCGGCAGAGATGATCACCATTTTGAGTGCTATGAATTAACCGCTTAGGATGTCCCCCTTGCACGTGCTTCTTTGGAGGTGAAGGTTGAAGAGAATGCTATCGTGCGTGTTGTTGCTCATGTTGAACATTTTCAACTTGTGGAGGAGCTTTGAAAGGAACTCATGGAGAAGGAGGGAGAAGTCCGAGTCCTTTGTAAGAAGTACTAGGTGTGTGAGTCTTAGACTCTCTTAGATTCACTAAAGATGTCCTCACACCAACCATTAAATGGATTTCTAACTTCTCCTTGCAGTGTGTCTTACACATATTCAACAAGACGTGGAACGTTTGGTGCACCAAGAAAAAGGAAAGTGAAGCCCGAGGATAGTCGCTCTTTGCATAGGTTTGACGCATAAACCTTCTTCTGTATTGCCAAATTGCTAGACTCAATGTGCTCATCAGCACGAATCTCTTCCACTCTCTTGCTCTCTGTAGATGGAGGCTGATCAGAAGAAGGTGAATAATGCACACAAGTCGGAGGTTCATGACTTGGAGTGCAAGTATCATGCTCTCTTAGAGGAGCACAAGAAGCTCCACAACAAGATTGTGGTGGGTGTCCAAGAAATGGTGGTCCCTCGCTATCTGCCTACTTTTTGAAACGATAATGAAAATTTCTCACATTTTGGTAGGAGTTTAGTTGAGGAACTCAAAGGTAATGTGCGAGTTACATGCCACGTCTGCACCCCCCTGGAAGGAGAGGTGGATCAGTTTGATTCTGGCCACATGCTGACGTTCCCAAACCCTGAGGCGGACAACAAAATTGTGCTTGTTGAAGGCTTCGGTAGGTGCCTACACAAACCAAAATAGATGAGTTTGGATGGAGCAGATCCAATGGAAGTCTTTGTCAACAACTATCAACTACTGTCTGTCTCCGTCAACTACTGTCTATCCAACTGAACTCATCTCGGCTACTTGTACCAATTTTGGCAAGATTTCCTAGATTATCTCCACTTCCATTCTACAGGCTCGACACATAGGTTCTCTTTTGACAAGAACTTTTGGCCAAAAGCATCTCAGATTGATGTATTATATGAAGTCTTGCAACTTGTCAGAAGCTCCCTAGATGGCTACGAGGTCAGGAATCGATGACCACCGCTTTGCCTCTCCACCTACTACAACCATTTTTAGGTTGAATGCAACCAACTCGCGTATAATATCGCCAATATTCATCGTTTGTCCACCGAGCCAAAAAACGTTACAAGAGCATTTGAGCAAAGATCTCACTTGCTCAAGAAAGAACTCCTTACCGCTTGGTTGAAAATTTTCCCGTAGGGTCTCACTTTGCTCTTTTCTTCTCACTTTTCTGCTCCTATTCGTTGAATCCTTCATATTATAGGTTCCCTTTGGCTACATTAACACAAACAGTCACAGTCACCTACTTACCTGGAACACTCTTTGTCAATCATGAAGGAGCCCCCCCTCCACCCACCCAAATCATTCCATACTCCCAAGCTGGAACTGACTCACCTTATAGTGACAAAAAATCTTGCAACCTAGATCTCTTGTGTCCCCATGCCTCTTCTTCTCTTGATGAGGAAGTATGCTCTCATTTACTGGTCATCCAAAAACACAGAAGTTTCTAATTCAAGTTTCTTGTGTAAGATGTGTTACATACTGTTATGCACATTCACATATGGCTAGACCGAATCTCACAAGACCTACACCATGATGGGGTGACATGGAGAGGAAGACCGAGTCCTAATACTTCGTACCTTAGAGGAATTCTTCCACACCCAAAAATAGACCATTGATAATGGCGGTATGGTTTTCATGGGAGTGAGTCCGACGAGTGCTCTTCTTCTGCTTCTTAGGCCTATGGAATAGTGTTGTGCATAACACTTTCATTTTTTCATGTTAACGCCAAACTGCACTGCCTTGTTTTGTAACCCTCTCTTATTCTATTGAATCCACTCACAGACTTTTGTTCTCGAGATTTATAACGAGAGCATTAGCGATCTACTTGAAGGAACTCCAGGGGCGTAACTTCCTCATTCGAGTGGCTTGTCGAAGCTAAAAAATAGACATCAATCCCTTGCGCAAGTACTTCTGCCCGTCATTCTGTTACGTTCTCTAGATTGGTTTATGACAAAGATGTCGAGGACTTTGTGAGGACTTCCACTTTGTACAACGGTTCATCTTATGCAACAAGGGTACTTTAACAAGTTTCTGTAGCCATGACAGGGCCAGAAACCCATGCTGCTCCAAACACTCAACAAAAGGGTGCATAAGCTACCATGAAGCGGACATAATCAAGGGGCTCCAGGGCACAAAAAGCTCTCTTCGGCAATAACAAGACCACTACAACTTTATTTGAGCTAGCATCAAAAGGGAAGGAGAAGGTCAAAATCTAGAAATCTGAAGTCCATCGTAACACTTCAAGAAACAAGTGGGATTCTGAACTGCTTCAAGTGGAACTTCAATAAGTTTGTGATGTTGAGGCTATTCTTGCCAAAGGTATGGGGTAGTGATTAAAGCAACACAACTCCAACTACTCCCAGCCTCTTCTTCTCACCTTCTCTTACTCATTGATTTCTCACCCTTAGGTTGTTAATTGCCATGCCCCCATTTATGAGATGTTCTCAACCTCAGCTGTTAACAACACCCTCCGTGCCTCCCTCCCTCCTTCCTTACACTCATGCGACACTTTATGTAAGTGACCCTTGACTTTCTTTCATTAGTTCCTCTTGTCGTGTCACTACCTATACACCACACACTCATCCCCCTTCCCTCTTAAATCTCACTTTGATCCATTTGCTCGACGTCTAAAATCTATCACCATTGATGCGACGTGTAACATGACTGCCAAGACAGAGTCAAATAGGGTTTCATCTTGTAGTCACCTCGTTTTTACCCTCATAATTCATAGTGAAGTTGCGGTCAGAACCTCTCATTCTCCCTCTCTCCTACCTGTCATACCTAGCTGTCTCATTTGCCACAACAAAGAAGGTTGGTACAAGGAAGGGGGAGAAAGGAGGAGCTGTTGATAAAATGGGTCATGCTTGCAAATTCATTAATCCTTTCTTTCCTTCCATGTAGGATGGGAAGATGGAAGAGGTCCACATTCTAGATGGCCAATTTAGCCTCGTCAACCTTTTCCGGTACAGAGTGTCTCAAATACTCAAATGTGAAAGGCACCAGAGAGACAAAGACCAAGGTGGGACCTCTCCCTCTTTGTCGTTGTCACGTGCTAGTGCATCAACATATTTTATGCACTCCATTCCTCACAAGATGGACCATGTGCAGAAAATGAACCTGAGTTTATTCACACTTCTTAAGGTTTCCAAGAGCCTCTACAAGAAGGAAAAGTATATCCCTTACGAATAATCAAAGCTTACAATGTTGCTGCAGGTTAGATCAAGAAATAGTGGCAATCATATCTCTACTATGGACTACAACATCAGTTTTCATTAGTGAATTCTACTTCACAATACTTTGTGTAGAACTCACTGGGCGGTGCAAGCGGAAAATCTATGATGATCTTGAATATCTTGCCAGATGTGAGCTCGGAGACAGAGAAATGGTGCTCTCTATGTTTTGGGGATGAAGTGTAAAAGACTGCGATTGGTCCAATGATCAGGAATGCATACCCAGTGTAGGCGGTGGAACCAACAAGGGCTATGGATGCCTTCCATTTCTGGCCAGGGAGGATGAGTATGCATATGGTGGATTTACTAAAAAAGACATTTGTTTAGTGTACATGCTTCTTAGCGGCCTCATTGCAGGAAACCGTCTGTGGCATCTTGTGTGCCCCTTGATTGAGCAAGGCTATACAAGAGGCAGGGACCTCAATCAGAGATTGGACATGTCATGTTCTTTTCCTTTCTTTTCCCTTTGCTTCAACTGATTGAATATTCATCAGTGTTGCTCGAGAAGTAATGAAAATTTTCACACCTTCATGGAAAGCAGCGTGCTCACACAATGATGTTCATAGAGGGCAGCGTGCCATGTGACCTAAGAGTCCTTCCTTCTTGTGTCGTTATGAAGTGTTGCCCATGGTAATAAAACAATTACCATTGCGGGTGTCTCTTGTCCCATTTGCCCCCACCCCCCTCCCCCTACCACAGGGATAGACCTAATACGGTAATGCGCCTATGAGTTCCCTCATGTGTCAAGATATAACTTTGGTCTCACTAAAATGACACATGTCAAAGGTGCTTAATCCGGTCCAAGGCATGCACGCCCATACTGAATGACACAAGAGATTTGGTGGTGAGTGGGAGAGTTACAGCGCAAAGATTTGGATAAGTTTGGAATGCATGAAATAAAAAAGAAGGGAGGAGAACAAAGAGCCTTACGGAGAGTTTATGTACTGGGGATGCGCGGCTAGTCCACTTGGCCCGGTCATCCGCATCGCAAAAGGAACGGACGGACGGAACACATGTAACATGAACTTTCAGAAGAAAAAAAGCCATACTTTCTCAGTCAAGACAGGTTATCACAATCATTGCTTTATTGTTACAGCCGTTTAGCACTGTTCTACGACCCATTTCCTGAGGTCGCATAAAGCTTGACGCAAGCATGTGAAGTAAACAGTGAAAATCAAATCCAAATGGCCATCTCAACAGAAATCACATTCATGAAGTTTCCACCGTTCTTTCTTATACAAGAAATGAAGGATTACAAGTTATAAACCACCTTTTTCTTAGAAAGAAACCATGATGTAGTTTCGAAAGGCGTGGCGTGCAAAGACGACTCGGGCAAGGAAAGACCACTCCGGCGAGGGAGGAGGGTCATTTAGTTTTACAACTAATGACATTTTCCGAGCCTGCTCCGCCTTTCGACGCTAAGTCATAGGCACCCAAGTCTCACCACCTCAGGAAACACAAACATTCAAAGTCGCACAGTCAGGATAGGTGCACAAATGACACCCATAGAGGATAACATTACCAAGAGCCCTATGACGTGGAGATAATACTCGACCAAGAAGAAGGGAAAAAACATGTGCAGGTGGAATCACACAAAACAATGGCCAAAAATAGAAAAACATAGTTTTCCTTGTATTAATTAAGCTTTTTCACAGATTGTGTTACCTTTGAATTCGCCTTATTTTTAGCTTGACATGTTTTTGTTCGAGACTCTAAAACAACACCTGGATTAATCGACCAAATCTTTAAATCCAATAATGCTCTTATTCACCCCCCTCAATAACTGAGGCTCCCATAAAAAGTTGATGTTAAAGCAGTTGAAAATTCAAATTGTCATGTGATGGTTGCATGAGATAAAATGACTTTAATTACCCCCACACTCTAACATGTTAGCAAAGCAAACTACAAAACATTTAGGTATGCAAAATGATGCACGAGTATGTCATTAACAATAACCCATGGTTCTCAACAAGGTGGTAAGACTTTCAACATTTCTTATGTATGAAAGTGCCCAATTCATAAGTACGGGAGGCATTAACAAAAAACCACTTATCATGTCAAAAATATGTGCAAATGAGGAATAAAAACCATTAATGTATACAGGTGTAATATAGTAGCAAATACTACAACATCCAAGGTATCCCATGTAGCCTAACATTTCAAGCTGTCTATTTCTATTTCAAAGTAGAAAGTGGAAAAACAAGTATTCTAAATGATCGGAAATGAAACAAACTAATTATTAAAAGCTCTAAGATATTGAAAAACCAGACTAGAACTACATCCTCATGTAAAATTTGGGTATTAGGCGCTCAAGTCGAGCGACGCAAGTAATGCCGTTTGAGAGGTCGCGTTGAGGAATTTTGTCAAGATTTTTGGGGGTCTTATGATATCAAGGTGCATCTTGATAAAAGATGAGCCTCATTGAGAAGCTAACCAAACAATATCAAAACATTCATATGATTCATGAGTTGCATTAGCCCTTCTGTAAAGTGGTTAAACTTATCAAAAATTTATGGAACGAGAGACTTGTAGTCAAGGCAGGTGGCCAATATGGGCTCAGCCAAACTGCATCAAAAACACGTGATACATTCGTTGTGGGCCACGAATTTCAAGACATAATTACCCATGAACAGAGTTCTCGGATGTGTTTAAGGCATTTGTGTAACAATATCACCCTCCATCCATGTGAATGTAGCCATCCATCGTTAGTACCGCGATTGACTATTTTATGACCCGCTTTGTTTTTTTGAAACAGCGAAGGATAAAGCTGTTGTAGCATGGTTTAAACAGGTTGGAGAATACTGTTCATTGTTCCATGACAGGGGTGTAAGGTTTTCCTTTTCCATAGCCGGGTGGAGGTGGGTTCTTGTGTTCGAGGTTAGGGGGAAAGTAGAGTCACACTAGTTGAAGCATGGTGGGATTGTCGTTTTCACCCCAAAAAACACTTCCAATCTATCATTTCCTAGCAAGTCCTTCACTCTTTCTTGTCTTACTCTTGTCTTCTTATCTTCCTTAGTCTTCTCTTCACGCTCCTTGACGCCTCTCGCGTTCTTGAGCGACGTCTCCTTGCTTGCTCGCTTGCAAGGAGGGTGAGGGGGGGCAAGGGCACGAGGCCACGAGGCCTCGCCCTTGAGGCCCTTGTGGCCCCTCCGCCACTGATCGGGCTGATGCCGCGATCGACGGCTGGCGGCTGGTAGGCAGGTGGCCAGCCGGTCACTTGGCCGGCAGCCGGCCGTCCAGCTGGTTGGCAGCCAGCTGGCCTGCGGCAAGCGAAGTGCTGGCCGTTGGCCAGCCCTTGCTGACGTGAGGGGTGGTGCGCAACCACCCCTTGCTTCAGCGAGGGGGGAGGGCTGAAGCGGCCCTCCCGCTACACACGTTTAAAACAGGTTGGAGGAAACTTTTTGATCATTGCATGAAAGGGCGTATGGTTTTCATTTTCCATAGGCAGGGGGAGGTTAGTTCTTGTGTTTGAGTGAAGAAGAGTCACACCTGTGGGAGCATGGTGAGATTATCGTCAAGAAGGTTTGATGAGGTACCCAGTATGTCAAAATTTTAAGATTGCGTGCACACACTTACTGATTTAGGAATGGCATATCCAACATTTTCCAACTTTGTAAGTGATGTGTCCATTGGTTTAAGAAAAACAACAAAGTATATAAAACTATTATGTGAACACCATTTTGTTAGTACATGAAGTGAAGCGTCAAAGTGGTGATGTCATCAGGTTATTTGAATGATGAAAAACCCCATTTATTGAAGTGTTTGTGATTGTTCGAGTTAGGGGTTAGTGTGTGATTCATGAGGGGGGTTCAAGATGCTCCTTCTTTGAAAGGGAATTTTTGGGCCCCACTACCACAGTACCAAGGAGATTTCCGCACAAATATAAAACCCTCAATCCCAAATTGCATTCAGGATTGGGTTTGAAATTGTTTTTCATGCGCGTTAGGGGTTGTTCGTTTCACGTAAAGAAAGTATGAAAGAATAGATGGGAATTTTTGTTTTATCCCTATGTAGCGATGAAATCTTCTCCCTTTTGCTTCTCGACATGAAAACCAGCTATTACGATGTAGGTTTTTATGTGTTTTGTCGGCTCCGCCCCCACAAAACATAAAAAACCTTAAAGCTTAGTAAAGGGACATCTCTCCATCACAATCTTGCAAGTGAGTGAGGGTCATGATCGAGCGATGGTCACATGGCCCTCCTCGCCATGCTCGATCATCGAAGCGTGTCGCTATCGAGCATGGAGAGCGAGGTTGGATGTGTTGGTTTTCCTAATGATATGAGTAGGGAAGATGCATATTCGTTGAGGACAGCTAACTAGTGTACGCAGGGCGGATATCCGAGCAGTAAATGCCATGGGTTCGGTCACCATGTACCCAGTTTTCGGAACTATATAGCTCATTCGCCCGTCGTCGGTCGGAAAATAACGCAGGTATCAATGGACCGTCGAAAAAAACGCAGGTATCAACGCCGAGCGGGAAAGCAACTAGCTGCCCACGCGGTTAAAAAAATTACTCATACGGGAATGGAGATGAATTAATAGCTCCGTAGCCCACGCACTATTCGCTCATTCTTGAATAGTAACGGAGCGGAACCCCTTTGTTTAAGCGCAGGTCCATCACCAAACCTCCGGCGGTGGTCCGGCAGACGCAGATCGTGGAAAAATATTGTGCACAACCCCTGCTTTGTCGGGCCTAGGTTCGACGCATTTTGCTGCACATTTGTGCAGCAGTTGTAAAAGAACTCTGCGTGCATGGACGCATACGACACGTGTCATCGCACATCTTTCTGACGAATGATATGTCGTCGCTACAGCCAACCGACGACATCGTCGATAGCGTGGATCACTAGGTAGTACGCCAACCGCCACCTTTTTGGCGACAACGACCACTTTTGATGTGACGTACTCGAAAGGATACAAAAGGCGAACTGTAGCTCGAACCGAGCTCATAAATGGAGTTCATAACGTTAGTCTACGGTGAATTGGTAAGCTGTCGTTCACGACGTTGTATTCAATCGCAGGCCATGGCTTCCTCGTACCACTTGTCGCCCCCACTACGAAGGGGCGTCCGTTGCCCCCGCTCCACATGTGGGCGGGTGTTGTCGAGGATACTAGCCACATGGACCTGTACGATGCGTGGATCGGGTGGCTTAACATCAAGCACATGTGGGACTCCAAAGGACTCGGCCCATGTCCAGCCGACCCATACACCATGTGCTGGCTGATGGGTGTCAAACCACCGCATCCCCCTTTTGCATGGTGCCTGCCTCACTGGCAGCCGTGGATCCATCTGGACCCACTCTGGTGTGCGAGAATGTAGACAGAAACTTCTGACAGGAGAAATAGTGTTGTAGACGCGTTTTATTCGTCAACCACGGCTTCTTGTCAACTGTACAAGTCACCACTAGTGCTATCTTGACTTCTTGACTTGCATCGTTGTCGCTTGCAAACATGGCTCTTTCTGATCCGTTGAAGCTGCAAGGTCGTCCGATGCCGCCGCTCCAGTTGTGGGACGGAGGACCGGATGCTCCTAGATATGGTCCATGGGGCGAACTACTTCCTCCACGACCCCGTATGGACCAGTTTGATGCATGGGTCGCGTGGAACAACATGAAAAGCCGCTGGGACTCGAAGAATATGGGCCAACCTCCAAGTGATCCATTCGACATGTGCGACATCATGGGTGTGAAGTGGCCAAATTGCCGTCCTATGTGGTGCCCTCCACACTGGCAGCCATGGGTGCATCCGGATCCTTTATGGTGCGCCAGACTCTGACCGCAGACTCCACACTGGCAGTCAGGCAATGTATGGCTTCATTTCAATACCTTGGAGCACATGTGCATGTTTTGGAACGTGAAGGAGCTTCTGGGTTCCTATGTGGGGCCCACCCCACTGGGAGCCATGGGTGCATCCGGATCCTGTATGCTCTACTTGACTCTGACCGCGGACTGTGGTGTACGATAGGGTACATGCGACATTTTTACAACACGGTTTATATCCAGAATACCTGGTATTCCTCCTATATTGTGATACAATTTTAATACCCACATGTCAGGTATATTACACATGAATGCAATGTGCCCTCCATGGTGGCATACAGTAACAACTGCGTTATGCAGCACTTGCACATGTCGAACCTGGTGAATGTGCCTTGGTGGAAAACGTACTCCAATTTCTGCACGTAAGGGTGTTGTACATCACAGTATGAAGACCTGTGCTGCACAAGGCAATGTATGGCTTCATTTCAATACGTTGGAGCACATGTGCATGTTTTGGAACGTGAAGGAGCTTCTGGGTTCCTATGTGGGGCCCACCCCACTGGGAGCCATGGGTGCATCCGGATCCTGTATGCTCTGCTTGACTCTGACCGCGAACCGTGGTGTACGATAGGGTACATGCAACATTTTTTCAACACGTTTTATATCCATAGTACCCGGTATTCTTCCTATATTGTGATACTATTTTAATACCCACATGTCAGGTATATTACACATGAATGCAATGTGCCCTCCATGGTGGCATACAGTAACAACTGCGTTATGCAGCACTTGCACATGTCGAACCTGGTGAATGCGCCTTGGTGGAAAACGTACTCTAACTTGTGAATGAAGCAGACGTTTGGTCAACTTTTGCAGCATGACTACATTCAACCACCCTTTGGTCACTTGAACGGACCTGGTTTGCCATTCACAATCCAACGCTGGACTTGTGGGGGTAGTGTATGGATCCATCCAATAATGTCGCACATGGGGCACAAGAGCACAGGCCCGGATGAAGCCACTGCAGGAACCGGATGAATGACCGTCTCTTCTTCAATTTCGTCTTCAGCATCGTAGAAGACGTCTTCGGGATTGAACTCTGATAGAACATCTATGTCAAATGGTTTTGGGCACGTGCTGTAGTACACATGGAGCTGTAGACGCCTCCATTCCGTGTCCAACTTTGACAGCAAGTAACAAGTACTGGCTCCACAAAGAAAAGAAGTCACAAGAGGTACTGCTCCCGGGAATACCGTGCAGTCCATGTTGAAAGAAGGACAATATTCGATAGCTATACAAATGACTGTCATCTTGCTTTTCTACATTGCGAACGTCATTGTCCAGTGTATGTGAAAGTACCGTAGTGCTATCCATATTCGCTCTAAATAATTATTTTTCTTTCAACTATGAACACTAGTGAAATTGTATCGACTATAGGAGAATCAGGTTCATAAAGTGTATTTCCCATCTTTACTACACATCGTTTTCACACTTCATTTCGCCTACTTGAGACTCATTCAAAAAATACATTTGTACAACATGTTATTGAATTTTCTACTAAAATGGCTAGTATTATGAAACGCAGCAAGTATGAAGACTCAAATTACAATATCACCAGGGAACTACACAAGGAGCTACATCACAATGTCATCCTCAAGTTCAACAACCTGTTGAAGAGGTTAGCCGAGGGATCCAAAGCCTCCTCTGCTGCCCTGTCACAGAAGGCTTGGTCAAGGACATAAGAGAAGTCACACTTTGTCCACGCTTTCTCAATCGTGTCAGGCATGCCTTTCAAGCGCAACCATGAGTTCAAGGCCCACGTTAGCCCCACATTCCTCATCTTGGCCATGTTGAGCTCAACCTTACCCTTGCCTCCATTTCGCATGTCTTGCACAACCTGCTTTACATACCACTCAGTGAACTGGGCTCGGATGTTCGCTTTTAGTGGGCGTTGCAGTCCCACATCTGCTGGCTGTGCCACAGAGGTACATCCAGCTGGAACAAACAGCAACTTGATGTACTTGTAGTTACTCTTCAGAAATGTTTCAAAGTCTTTTGACGTGTGCGGACGCCATGCGTCCACAAGGAGAATCAGCTTCTGTTGACCTGCAACCTTTCCGTGTTTCTGACACTGACGTTTGTACCAAGGATGAAGCAAAAGAGAGATCCAATCACGTGTTGTTTCAGCATTTGCCCAATGAGTCTTCGTCTGTGTGATGTGGAAGTGGTGGGAAGCCTTCACGATGCGGGAATCTGCGTTGTCCGGCTGACTCCTTGCTGTTGTGCCGCCGAAAATGAGTTGGAGGGGTAAGAGGTCCCCACCCATCGTTGATGCAACCACCGCGGTAAATTGTCTCTTGTCGTCAAGGCCGCGAATGACCACTTCTTTGACGCCAGCCGGCGCGTAGGTTCTGTCACCTGCAAGGTGAAGAATCAGTCTTGCATTGTTAGTCTTGCACACCATTCAAGGCAAGTCAGATTTGGCGCATGGATAGAAATTGTACCTGTCGGGACAAGGTTGATGCCGGTATGGTTGGCGTTGACAAGGAAGTGTTGGTCAACGTTGTGAAGTCGCATGAGCACGGCCACCCTTTTCAGCATGCGTTCCTTGAGGTCCTGCCAGTGTTGCGGAAGTTTCTGGGCTACTGTTGTCCCACACCTGAAACGCCACTTGAGCGTGTTGCGTAGGAACCTTCGGATCCACGATCTGCAGAAGGTCATTGTGCCACCTTTCTCCTTCAACTCTGAAGGATGGTGCTCAAGAGTAAGGCCATGAATAACACCTTGAATTGTTCCAGAATTGAGAGGCGTCCCCGCATCACGAAGTTCCTCCAGACGCTCGCGAAAGACAGCCACCATCTCTGGATGGCGTTGGAGGAAGCTGGGATTCCCTTGGTGGCCATGCTTACGCTTCGACGTGGATCCTTGCACTTTAAGCTGAACAACTTCCTTCACCAAGCTTGCAAACTTGGGGAGAGGTTCTGTGGAGTTGCGCTTGTACGAGCCACGAACTGTAGAGGCATTGAGCTGGTCGTAAGCACACGTCCCACCCGGCTCGCGGTAGGTCGCTCGCAAAAGTTTCACTGCTTGGTATGCGTTACCGCCAGCCACCATAGCATTGTGCATGCGCTGGAGGTGGCCATCACCAATCCAGTTGATGTACGCATGTCGCTTGCCCTTTGTGCATGCACTGCTGCTGCCAACGCTGCTGTCGCTGGTGCTGTTTGCTGTTGTTGATGATTCTGGTGCCGCTGGAACTGACAGAGGAGATGACGACGTCTGAGGTGGCGGAACGTTTAGAGTCTTGTTGCTGTTTGGCGGGCGACTGGACTTCTGCGTTGCAAGTTGCAGCGGCACAGGCTTCTTTGGAGGACGGCCAGGTTTTCGACGAGGTGACAGTTTGCGTGGATTTGGGAACTTCGCTTGGTGCTCACGGAATCTTGACTGGAGTTGTGCGTCGGCATCTTCCTTGCCGATGCGGCGCACATTGAAGTCGAGCAACGTGCGCATGATGGTCGCGGAGTGGGTTGGGCGAGAAGCCGTTGGTCGCACGTGACGCTAAGAACCCGCTGCACGAGAGCCCCAAAGCAATCGGGCAGGCTGTTGTGCTGGCTGTTTGCCAGCGCAACAGCCTGCCCGTATCCCAACGATGGCTCTCCATTTGCCTATTGATTCGGCATCACG
The DNA here is from genome assembly GCA_023375785.1 of Penium margaritaceum. Lineage (NCBI taxonomy): Eukaryota > Viridiplantae > Streptophyta > Zygnematophyceae > Desmidiales > Peniaceae > Penium > Penium margaritaceum. The sequence goes on from SZWC01013906.1 coordinate 59,893, forward strand.
TGTTCTATGGCCCGGGATTGGCCATCGCTTGTCATCGGTCGTTCTGTGCCATCGGCAAGAGCAACCGATGGTCTGTGCCGTTCGCCATCTCGTACCGAGATGGCGAACCGACGGGGTCCTGGCCGGACCTGATTTGACGCGATGGGCGAATTTAAGAAGTGGGCATATAAACACAATGGGGAATAGGAGGATCATCAACAATATTCCACTGAAGAGAAATCTGGGCGAATATGAGTGGCACATAATTAGGAAAAAAACAATGAGCGAATATGAGTAACACTACGGTAGTAGTAATCAACTGTCTTCATTATTACGTAATGCAATACCTGAACGGTGAGGATGGATGTTCAAACCCAATTTTCTTCAATCACAGTTTTCCAACGGCTTGTAGGACTACATGGATTGGGGATGGATGTTGAACCACGTTGTCAAAGCACTGGCCTAAAAAAAACAGAGACAACTGACACAAGCACACAACATTTATGAACTCCGACCTAGGCAGGCCACTAGCCAAGCCGAGCAGTGTGTCAGCCAACACTTGGTCTAAGTTGTTCTTCCTTCCACGCTTCGTCTGAGTTCATGGCATGCTTTCCTGCACCCCTGCACAGAGACATGGAAATGTAGTTATGAAATGCAGGTCCGTGTATGCATCATTTGCAGACTTGCAGAACACAATGCAGACAACACTAGTTCAATGACTCACCTTAGATTCCTAGAGCATCCATTCCTCTGATGTCGTCGTTCCGGACGTCTTCGTCAGCTTCATCATCAGCCTCGTTTTCATCCCCCTCTTCTCCTGCGTCTTCCNCCCTGCACAGAGACATGGAAATGTAGTTATGAAATGCAGGTCCGTGTATGCATGATTTGCAGACTTGCAGAACACAATGCAGAGAACACTAGTTCAATGACTCACCTTAGATTCCTAGAGCATCCATTCCTCTGATGTCGTCATTCCGGACGTCTTCGTCAGCTTCATCATCAGCCTCATTTTCATCCCCCTCTTCTCCTGCGTCTTCCACTCCATGTTCCTCCATTCCGCCATGCTCCTCCATGAACCTGGCACTTTAAGCGTCATGCTCTTCCTGTGTCAGCAGTCCGGTCTCAGGCTCTGCCGCATACCCCAGGGAGTCCTCACTGCCACTGTCGGACACGTTGTCGTCGAAGTCATCTGCGGCTGCCTCACCAACCTCGTCGTCCGTCGACGACCCCCTGGGTTCACCCTCCGGGTCGTAGTCGGACGCGTCACTGTCGTCCGTAGCTGCCCCTTCCTCGCGCCCTGCCCCTCTCTCTCTCTCTCTCTCTCTCTCTCTCTCTCTNGTGTGCCCCTTCCGGCCACACTTCGGGCAGATGAAGTTGCGTTTCCGCAGCGGCGCACGCTCCATGCGAGCGCTCCTCGGACGACCGCGGCCTCGCCGCGGACCTGGCTGGCCCCAGCCTGGCGGCAATGGTTGGTTCAGTCCGGCTGGACTTAGTGTGGGCATAGGGTTTTCGTACGTGAGGCTCCAATACCGCACGGACTGGCCGCGGCTGACGTGCGGAGTCGGGTCCACACCCACCTCCATCATGAGCGCACAAGCATGCTGGCATGGCTGGCCGTACTCCCGCCATCGACGACAGTCACAGGTTCCCATGGCCAGGTTCACGTGCCGGCGCACATCAGTGGGGCCACGAACCATTGCCGCCGACGGCCCCTCCATCACGACATCGTAGTCACGTGCCACAGCGGAGCTGTGAAGCAGGCGTTTTGCGGGAGCCGGGGCTAGAAGCTCGCTGCACTTGGCTATCTGCTCTCGACGCTGCGCCATGATTCCCTGCACGAAGTAGTAGACCTACAGGAAGCAGTAGAACGGAAACAGCTTGTGCACGCTCTTTAGACGAGCGTTCAGCGACTCTGACGCATTGCTGGTAATATGCCCCCCGCGAGGCACGGGGCACATGTACGATGTCCATTTGTATAGTGGTATGCCACCGGTTCCGTCCCGGGCTGGGATGAGGTAGTCCGCAGCTCTTTCGCTGACTGCCCGCAAATGCCGTACAGCCCGGTGAAACTGCTCATGCGTGAGTGCCTGTGCGCACTTGTATGCCCAGTATGCCGCCTTCTTGCCGTACCTCTCTTGTACATTTCTGCGAAGGTCCCATGCACAGTACGTGTGTGTTGCACCCGGCAAATGTCTTACAACCGCTTTCGCCAGTCCAGCTTCACGGTCCGACACAATGACTGCGCCTGCAGTAGATGCGGAGGGGTAAGCTCGAGCCAGCTGCTCGCAAAACCACAACCATGTCTCTTCATTCTCAGTGGAGACCAGAGCCCACGCCATCGGGCATGAGTGGGCGTTTGCATAAAAAAACTGCGCGACCAACATGACCTTCTTGTGCCCATTCCTCAAAAACGTTCCATCCATTGTCATGATTCTCCTGCTGTACTCCCAGCCAAGTCGGGTGGCGCCAGGGGCCACAAACGCCCACTTGAACTTGTTATGTGTGTCTTGCTCCGCCACGGCATGCGTTGCCGGATCAACACGTTTGAGCTGCATGGACACATAACCACGGTGTCACAACAATGAACTGGAAAATGTGAACAAAGATGACAGTGAATGTGATGTACCATGCCACGAACGGGGCGGGACGTACCTCCTCACACAAGGCTGGAAACATGGCCCACGACTTCGCCTTTGTGTGACCCATGTGGTATGCCTGGGCCATTGTTCGTGCACGATACAGAGTACTGTTGGCGACTTGAATGCCCGATGCTTCCTTGATGATGGCCCTCAGCGTGGCAGGAGGCGTTGTCGGATCCCTCGCCATTTGCTACGAGATGTGCCGGACAATCCAACGTGTGGTACGGGCGGGGCTCCCGCAGCCAATTGTCGGGGTGCAACAGTGGCCCTCTGACACGTAGGACAGCTTTACCGCCCCGAACTTGGAAGACACCACTGCGCGTACGTGCTACGCGCAACCACGTCACACGGCCTCCACGCAGCGCACGTCGATCCGTGCGGGCTCGCTCCGCACCCACTGAAGCCCAAAGTGGTTCGCCACCGCGTAGTCCTCGATGGCCGCTCTACAGGCCGCCATGTTGCGAAACTTCTTGCCCTCCACCAGTTCGTCACCATCTGCTTTCTGTTTCTTCGTCGTGGACTCGGGCGAGCTCTTGGACGTGGCTGCAATAGGAGACGATAGCCAGAGCGGAAAGCATAGTCGTCTGTCGGGAGTGGGCAGGAAGATGTCCAACAAGAACATGAGAAAGCGATGTTCCGCAATCACTGGGTACGCACAGACAAGTATATGCCCTACACAACGGCCACAGCAGGCGTACAAAACATGAGGACAGTGAAGCATTTAAAAACCAGGTCACACACATTACCAGTGGATGCACTAGGAAAAATGACACGATGCCTTGCCCATGATTGGGTGTATTGAGGAGCCTCGGTCTGCTCCGGGGAACGTGGCTCCATTCGAAACAACCGCATGCTCTCGGTGGCCTCTTCGGCGAAACGTCTTTCCCATTCCTCAAAATCACGGTCTTTGTAAAGCCAGAAGAAGGCTTCTTCCTCGGCACCTCATTCACGGAGGTTCACGTGGTGTGCCGTGAACTGCGCCTGCGCAGGAGGAGGCGCTGGCGGAAGACCATGCTCCATAGGGCGATAGGCGCGTTGCTGAGGTGGTCGTGCGGCGAGCCGAACAGCAGGTCGTCCTGCAGGTAGTGCAGCGGGTGCTGCACCGGGTCGGGCCATAAATCGCACAGGGGGTGGTGCAGTGGGTGGTGCAGCGGGTGGTGCAGCGGGACGTGCAGCGGGACGTGCAGCGGGACGTGCAGCGGGTGGTGCAGCGGGTGGTGCAGCGGGACGTGCAGCGGGACGTGCAGCGGGTGGTGCATCGGGTGGTGCAGCGGGTGGTGCAACGGGTGGTGCAGCGGGTGGTGCAGCGGGTACAACAGCGGGTAGAGCAGCGGGTACAGCAGCTGTAGAGGCAGCGCGTGGTGCTGCACATGGTGCCGCAGGTCGTGCAGCTCGTGGTGGCGCAGCACGTGCAGCGGGACGTGCAGCAGCCGTTGGCTCGGCGGGAAGTGCAACCGGCGGGGCCACACCGACGCCTGAGGGGCGCCACCCCGCAGCCGTCAGTGGGTTCGGCCGTTGAAGATTACGCCGCCTTGGGTCTGAAGAACCGGACAGAGTTGTGGCGGCTGTTGCCGGCGAGGCCACATGATGGGGAGGTACCTGCCGTGGCACGCGAAACTTAGCCGCCACGGGCAAGCTCCCTTGGCCGGTGGAGACCGCCCGTCCTCATGTCAGAGGGCCGCGCGGTTGTGAGAGCACAACAGTCGTAAGACGCAATGCCTCGGCACATGAGACCGGTTTTCGACGGGGCGAGTGTGTGGGATCTGCGCGGACCGGAATGGTGGAGACAGCAGCCTCCGCCCTCCGGGCACTGGCCCGGGTCCGGGGCGCCATGGCGCGAATAATGGGTACATTGGCATTTTCTCATCGCAATATATTCCTGATGTACCCTGCACATGAACTCACCTCGCTTGATGAGGAGAGAGAGCGCCATGTTGTCGCTTCGCCGCCAACACACGAAACCCTCGCATAGCCGCACCTCGGCGCTGCACAGGCCGAAATGACAAACACGGGGGGGGGGGGGGNACCATCCGCATGCCAGCATACATGCACAGGTTTTGCAACCAAGCCGCGTGCACACCACACGTGCGACAAGGGTCAGAGGTCACTGGTGCGCCTCCATTTGCGCACATGCAGGTTCGGCAGCCAGGCTGGCATCCGGGCATGCAGGCCGTGTTTCCTCCGCCTCGTTGTTTACGAGTGTACGCAACGTCAGCATGGCAAAGGAGAACCAACGTAGAAGACAGCGGACGACCTCTAATGTTATGGAAAATGAAGTAGCCCTTACTACGCGACCTCGATGCACACCGAACCAACTTCATGTCAATATATGTAGACACATTTATAGTCGCATTTAAGTGCATGCAGCATCTCGTTGTACGGAGTGCGAAAATAAATGGCAAAAATCGAGTTCATTGGAAAAAAAGTAGCATCGTGCCCACGAAGCAACGCATATAACGCAGATGTCGGTACTCCTTGATAAGCGAAAGTACCACGGGTGGTTGGTTACTTTCCTGTACAGCGACGGGCGGCTGGTTGCTTTTCTTCCGAGCGACGGGCGGATCGTTACTTTTGTTCCGAACGACGGGCGGATGAGAGTCACACTTAGTCTTTTATGGGTATCTGAGCTATTTCACCCAAATAAATGCCATATAGTTTGCACCCCAAAAAAACACTTCGAATTTCGCGAGCCTTCTGCGAGCGCTGGACCAGATCGCGATGCGTTGTGGCTTTTGTTTGGGGACTGCCGAGTACGTTGCGTTCAACACATGCGAGTCACATCAGAGGAGAGTGACTGACGTGAGGCGACCGTAGTTGCAGCGCATGTTGCTCCACTTGGCGCTCTATATGGCGTAATGTCGGCGTGGACCTTGCCAAGGTGCTGCCAGTCTTCCTTCGTGTTTTTGTGGGCCGAGCCGTACACCAGCAAGTAGGGGCGCTCTTGTGGAAAAGGGAGAAAGGAAAACATAAGAACAAACAAAGAAACAAACAAACAAAGAAAACAGGAGAATAATGGCCGCTCTACACTTGGCGCCTGCCGGCCTCCCGCTTCTTCCTGCCAAGCTCCACAGCCATCACAGCCGCCGCCGCCCCCTTCCTCCACATGTGAGGGAGAGTGGGAGCGCACACTCTGCACGCGCACCCGTTCCTTCCCCAGCAACTTCTTCCTCTCCTTCCTCCCTCTCATCCCGACCCCATTCCCTCGTCAAGCAGATGGCAGCAGCAACCCGGCAACAAACCCTAGGTTCACATTCTCACAGCCAACCAGCTTGCTCCATCCCTCCCACTCACAGCACCCTCACTTCGCCCGAGGACGTGCCGGCCGCCCCTGCTGCAACACATGCATCAATCCCCGCCACAGCAGCAGCAGCAGCATCATCAGCGGCCGCCGCCGCAGCCGCCTGCCTCCTCGCCGCTCCACCCGCAGCGCTGGCAGCCTTGGACGACGGCGCCACGTCAGCCCTAACCACGTGGCCGCTGTTCCTCGTCCTAGCGTCAGCAGGGCCAGAGGAACTTCCCGCAATCGACGTTGACAGCGCAGCAGCGGCGGCGGCGGACGCAGCGACGTACGCCGACCTGCTGTCGAGNTGCTGCTGCGGTCCATCAGGAAGAGGAGCGAGCGCTCTAAGGAGTCGGTAAGTTGTTTTCTTCGTCTACAGTTTTTATTTTTATTTTTGTTGTGGAAAACGTCTACAAAGTTTTTTTTTTTTTTTTCTACGTTTTGGAAAACTTCCACAAAACATCTTTGTTTTTCTTTAACATTTGGCGAGAGGGCTGCAGACCCTTGCCGGCTTGCTGCTGACTGGCACGATCGCTGTGGTCCTACCGCCGTCCATCAGGAAGGGGACAATCTGTAGGTTGTTTCCTTTGTTGACGTTTGTGAAACGTTTTCGAAATTGTTGCCCTTTTCTTGACATTTTGCAAAAGGTCTGCAGATGCTTCCAGCTTGCTGCTGACCAGCTGATCACTTTTTGAATTGCTGCGGTCCGTTGGGACGAGGAGCGGGCGCTGTAGGGAATAGGTGTGGTGTGCTTGGGCAGGGGAACGGGGCTGGCCTGAACTGGGGTGTCAGGGTGTGGGGGTTAGGGGAGGAGATTAGCAGTCCTTTGTTGTGGGTGCATGGCAGGAATGCAGCTGCTCTCGCATGTCTCTCTGCACACGTTTCTCTCTGCACACGTTTCTCTCTGCACACGTTTCTCTCTGCACACGTTTCTCTCTGCACACGTTTCTCTCTGCACACGTTTCTCTCTGCACATGTTTCTCTCTGCACACGTTTCTCTCTGCACACGTTTCTCTCTGCACACGTTTCTCTCTGCACACGTTTCTCTCTGCACACGTTTCTCTCTGCACACGTTTCTCTCTGCACAGGTTTCTCGCTTGCTTGGGCATGTTTGCAGCACCGCAATGCATTGCAACGCATTGCAGTGCAATGCAGCGCAACGCAACCCATTGCTACGCAATGCAGCGCAACGCAACGCATTGCTACGCAATGCCAATGCAGCGCAATGCAGTGCTACGCAACGCATTGCATCGCAACGGAATGCAGTGCTACGCAGCACGACGCGACGCAAGGCAACTCGACACACCACAGTGCAATAAAACCCAGAGCAATGCAATGCAATGAAATGCAGTGTTGCATTGTGTTACATTGTGGGGCATTGCAACGCCCCACAATGCAACATGCAACACAATGCAACACAATTCAACCCAACACGGTAACTTTCTTTCAGACACTTTCCAAAACGCCAAAAAAACCTAAAACACACTGCATCATGCAACGGAACACAATGCAGCACGATTCAATGCAACGCAACACGACGCAATGTAGGGCAGTCAACACAGCGGAACGCAATGCAACGCAATGCAACGCAACGCCAAGCAACGCAATGCAACGCAACGCCAAGCAACGCAATGCAACGCAATGCAATGCAACGCAACGCAATGCAACGCAACGCGATGCAGCGCCAAGCAATGCAATGCAACGCAGCGCCACGCAATGCAATGCAACGCCACGCAACGGAATGCAACACAACACAATGCAACACAATGCACCGCAAGACAACAACGCAGTGCAACAAAACGGAACTCAACGCAACTTGAGGCAGCATGGTGTACTACAAGGCAAATTAATGCAATGCAATGGAGTGAAACTCAATGCACTGTAATGCAAGACAATGCAACGCACAAGGCTCTTAAATCGGATCGGATATCCAATCCGAAACGAACTTTACAGCCAAAACCGAACCAAAACTGACCCGAACCGGTCCCGCTTCAGATTCAGATGTGCCAAGTTCGGTTCGGTTCAGATTTGGATATCTTGGCGAAATGTTCCGATCTGAACATTGATGTTATGCTGTTTGGACTGGTTTGGTTCAGCTCGGTTTTCAAACCGAAACCAAGCTAAACCGAAAAATATCCGAAAAATTTCGAACATCTCTGACTGACCCTCTTTCCATGCATCACTGACTCCTTTCCTCCTCATTCCATCATGTTCCCATTTTGCGCTCAATCTGACATTTTTTTGCACTCTGAGAGTGTGGCAAGTGCAGGATCTGAACATATCCGAACTTATCCTCACATATTCAAACAAATCTGACCTTTTCCGATCAAATCCGAACATATCCGAATATAGGCCTTCGGTTCGGATTGGATTCGGTTTTTTCCTCAGAAAGATCGGTTCGGTTTGGTTTTGGAACCGGACTTCAAGTTTGGTCTCAGATCGGATTCGGATCCTTTAGTTCTGTTTCGGATGTATGCGAACCGATTTAACAGCTTCGGCAACGCAACTCGATGCAACACAACTCAACGCAAGGCATGGCAGCGCAGCCTAACTCAGGGCAATCAAATTTAATCGAAGGCACTGCAGCGTAATGAAATGCAACATAATGCATCGCAATGCAAGCGATGCAACAGCGCGCAAGCATTTCAGCGCAACACAACTCAACGCAATGGAGCACAACACAACACAACACAACGCAGTGCAATGCAATGCAACGCAGCACAGAACATCGCAGTTCACAAGTCTTCGACTGCCCCCCCCCCCCCCCCCCCCCCCCCC
>SZWC01013907.1:5171-42877 GCA_023375785.1 Penium margaritaceum
GTGTGCCCACCTGCTGCCCTCACCTGCCTCGACCTGCTGCCCCAGCGGCGTGCCCATGGCCAGCAGACATCCCACGTGCACGGCCTGACAAGCGGCGCCTCCGCTAGCGCTGCTGCTGCTGCTGCCGGCGCCGCCGCCGGGACTGGCAGATACGGGAAGATGAGTGAGGGGTGGAGTGGAAAGGACGGGCGGAATGCCATGGGCTTGTGAAGGGGAGGCAGCGGCATGGACTGGGACTTGGCCAAGGAGGAGCAAGAGGATGGAGTAGAACAAGAAGTGGAGGAGGACAGGGGAAGCGAGGGGGAAGGCGAAGGATGTGGAGTGGCACTTGCCATGTGTGATTGGGAGGACAGGTCTGAGGGGTGAGTGGAGAGGGAGGTGTGCAGGGCGAGGAGGTGGTTGACTTGGGTGAGGGTGGGAATGCGCTTCGTTGTCATCATGCTGACGTTCATGGTGACGTCCGTGTTGACGTGCATGCTGACGTCCATGCTGACGTGCATGCGGATGTTCATGCTGACGTGGGCGATGACGTACATGCTGATTTGGGTGCATGCGTGCATGCTGATGTGCACATGGATGTGCATGCTGTCGTGCATGCTGACGTGTATCCTGACGTGGCCAACAATTAGTCCCGCTCACAGGGTATTGACATCGAGGGCTACCACCGCCATCGACATTGACTGTCATATGCACTTCCGCCGCCATGGTTACCGGTCGCTAAAGTCGCCCAGTTCGACACAGTTCGGTCGCAACTTGCAACTGCAGGGAACCGACCAGCGCATGGCATGTCACGGCAGACGAGGGGAGACCTTCCGCGAACCAACCCTTTGCGCCATAATGATCGTCTGTATGCGCTTGCCGTACAAGCGTGAATCGCGGCTAGAGAGCATCGTCGTGGCTGACGTGGACGACCCGGCACAGCCGTCCGTGTGTCAGTGAGCGTGCAGGCATCGCTTTTTCCACAAACCGTTAAATTCCCGATTGACCATTTTTGTTTCGTTCTCTTCTGAGAGCCGCTGTCGAGACCAACAGCGACTCGGGAAGAACATGCTGCACGTCATCCCACGTTGCCCAACATGACACTGCTTTTGGAAAATGACAAATCCGTACATCTTTTACGACAAAAGACAGCTGGCTGCCGGCCAGTCGACAGCGAGATCCAAAAGTGGACAAAATAAAACGGAACGCTCCCTGTCGCCGCTGTCGCTGTGAAGCTCGCGCATGGTGGTTTCCACGATAAGTGGTGAAAACACCTGAAAACCAGTGAAAACCAAGGAGGTTTGACAACGGCGTTGTCGCTGTCGCTGTCAATGACGGTATAAATTATAGTGGAATTTTGACACATGTTCCTTCGATGCGATGGACCCGATCGCCGCATTTCCCTCTGACATCGCTTCGATATCTGTATTTGAATAGCAATTTCGGTTTTCAGACCATGGAGAAGCTTCTCGGTTTGCGGGAGCGGGCTTTTAGACGACAGCAACAATGAATCCATTAGGATACGTTCTGTTCTCCGCAGTGCGATGTGTTTCTCTCATACGCCAGCTGGCAACTTCTAGAATCATTTCTAATGGCCCCTTAGTTTAACCCTTAAAGCCAGAACTTGAAAGCCCGAAAAAACCGGAACCTTGTGGTAGTCCACTATGACGACCGAAGCGCAAGTTTTTTTACACCGAGGGCGACAGCGCTCTCAGAAGAGAACGAAATATTTAGGGGACTGATCGATGAACGGATCCAGAGCAAACGGACAGAGGCACGGCAGATATTGTAGGAAATTCTTACGAACCCCGCCTTTTGGGAGAACTAGCGTTCCTCGACCCGACTTTCAAGAATCGGTCAAGACTCACCCTGACTTCAACAAGTCAGTAACCATCTGCCTTGACTTACAAACGTGGACCACCATATACCTCACGTGTTGCTTTGACCTCACCATCCGCCCCGTCTGTCAGACGACTTGCTACGAGGTATGGACAAGGCAGGTATGGCAAACATGGACGGGGTACACGGCACATACTCATATTGAACAACGAGTTTATACGGCCAAAAGAGAGTCTAAGAATGTAGGTTGTGTGCAAATCCTAGCGCAACTTTTCACGACTATGGTCGGAACCAATCCCTTCTAGTTGAAGTGCCACATTTGTCGCAATCGAAAAAACGTTCGACTTCGCAAAAAGTTCAACGATCCCCCCCCTCTGTTGTTATACTGAAGAACGTGTAGATGGTGAACAGGTAGAAGTTGCTAGGCAAACATCTCTGCGTACCTTCTCGAATTTGACCACTCACGACGCGACTCTGCACGCGTCGCAATCTAGATTCGTGAAGATGCGTCGAGAAGTCGACCGAAAGGTCGTGACACTTCGGTACGTAGGTTTGCGAGAGTGGTCAAAGCTTTCAGGAGGTTCGAGAATATCCACTGAGGGCAGGGTAGATGGCCAATTTTCCCTTGGCATTCAAAGTGAATATCACGGTCCTCGAGACGCGATGGGTTGTTTGTGTAATAACAGAATTGCCCACTCGAGAAGATACGGGACTCGTGTTCGTCTCGTAAGTAACACTCCCCCCCCCCCCAAACCCCTCCCTTTTTGGCCCCGACATCCCGACGCATGTGCAGATGTGGCCTGGAGACGGCGGTAGTAGCCGTGAATGAGATGATTGACGTCTCAGAGATTGTCGTAGGGTTCCTAGCTGTTGTGCGCGGCATCGTAGCCGTGCCACTTGACGAGATATTCTATCCTCTTGCCTTGTCGTTGGTGGCCAATGATGTACACGATGACATACTCCATGTCTTCGTCCACTTAAACGGGAGGCGGAAGAGGGACATCTCTGCAAGGGAAGTTCTCTCCGTGGGTTCGGTAGTGCTTGAGTCTCCTAACATGGAATATCGAATGAACTTGCATAGTGTCGGAGATTTTGAGTCGTACAGCCACAGAGGTTTGCATGCGCTCGATCTCAAACGGTCCCAACCATCGGCGTCTGAGCTTTGAACAGTCAGATCCACGAAGATTGATGTTTGCCCAGCTCAGGAGGACTTTGCCGCTAGTGATGAAGATGTCGTCGTTGCGAAGTCGGTCAGCAGCTCGCTTCATCGCTACTTGTGTCTTTGCAAGGGTTTTTCGTGTTTACTCGGAGACACTGGTGAAGTCTCAACGTTGAACGTCGACCGCGAGAATGTTGCTGCCGCTTTGTAGTCCAACTGGTGTGGCGGGAAGTTTGCCATACACGACTTCAAATGCGGTTTACCCTTTGCGGTAGAAACCGCCGAATTATATGCGATTTTGGCGGTCAGGGGTTTTTGTGCCCAATCTGTCCCATGAGGTTGGCATAGTGTTCGAAGAAGTTATTCAAGCGTCTGATTTGTCCGCTCAGTGTGAATGTCTGTTAGAGGATGAAACGCCATCAAAAGTTGAATTCTGCTACCGCAGCGAGTCATTAGGTCCCGCCAGAAACCGCTGGTAAATGCACCATCTCTTTCGCTTGTGATCGTTCTCGGTACACCGTCTAGTCGTACGATGTTGTTTAGGAATGTTGGTGTATGGGCTTTGAGCTATCATGTAGTCTTGTTTATGGAGAGCCTCCTGGTTTGAGCTTATGGTTCTCCAGTGGCTACATTACTCCTTCTGTGACATGTATGGTGCATGCTAGCAGCTCAGTTTACCCATGCATGTTCAGTAGAGTTTTCTCGGTAGTCGAGACCGGGTACTCGGTGGTTTCTGCCAGTACACCGGGATAACCCATAGAAGTTCATTGCATAGTCTCTGACTGGTGATGCACTATCTCCATGGTCGAGACCGGGGTACCTGGTGGTCTGTACCGGTACCTCGGGAGACCTAGCACTGATTGTTCTAGTCTTGTTGGCCCCTTGTCAGACGTGTGTAGTTTGCATGTGGCTGAGATCCGGATGCCCAGTTACATGTTCCGGCGTCTCGGGAGGCCTATACCTGTCTCGCCTAGCTAGTCAGTGATGCTAGTGTATCACCGTAGAGTTTGGATACGTTTGGAGTACATCACATATTTTCCTGTTGGTCGGGACCCGGGCACCCGGTTGACTGCTCCGGTGCCCCGAGAGACCTCCATTCTTGCTTTCATGCTCTATGACATGCATATTTCCCGTTCGTGCCTTTTGGTGCGACAAGGATGACGGGGCCTGGTGGGCTAGCCGCAAGTCTCCAATACATAAGCCCTCAGCAGGGCTCATTGTACTCCCCCTTGATTCTTAATTCAGTCATTCCAGACTTAGCCAAACTTTAGCGCTGTGTTTCTCCCGCTCACCACCAGAGCTCATGTCTCATCGAGCATGGGCGTACATGCCCTAGACTCATTTTAGCATGGTATCAGAGTGCAGAGGGGTCGTGTGAGCAACAAAGCAGCAAAACAAGTTTGAAACACAGTGGAGGTGCGCCATATGGCGCCACGCAAGAAAAAATGCGACTGGGGAGCTAACATGTCTTCTATGGCAACGAGGATAACTAGTTTTTAGGTTTATTGGACAATCAAAGGTCATCGGGTGCTGCCACAGCTGTTGTTTGGGCGGCAGAACCGGCAGCATCGCAAGTGGTAGCCGTTGTTGCAGAGCAACGGAGCAGCCACAACTCAATGAATCCTGGAAGAGTGTGAGTGCTCAATGTGCATGCGGAGCAGTAGCAACCAATAGCAAGTAGCGTGCAAGGAAAAAGTAGCGGCTGCAGCATACAAGGAGCTCGCCAGCAACCTCCAAGCAGCGTGCGAGCGTAGCGTGGCAGTCGCGGGCAATCTATTTTGCAGTATTAGTAGCTGTGCACCACCAGCAAGCAACACCTAGTTACAAAGTGTAGGTGACACAACTCAGATGCATAGTCGGCTGTGCACAGGAAGCAGCGTGCAAGTGGCACACAATAGCAAAGAGCAGCGGTCGCAACTGCACCTCTTTGGCAGTGCTACGCAGTAGCAGTAGCGTGCATTACGCATTGCTAGCAGCAGCAGTAGCAGCAGCACCAACAGCTCTCCGCAGCTTACGCGCCTGGCAGCAGAAGCAACAGCAGCATTTTGCTACCCGTTGTGCATCGAGCATGTAACACGTTGCTTTTAGCCAACAACAGCACCAGCTCCCGCCGTCGCCGTCGCCGTCGCCGTCGCGTCTGTCGCCTCTTACTACAGCAGCCACGTACTGCCACAAGTAGCGTAGTATCATGGCAGCTACAGCGCGTGTGCACTTTGCGTTGCCACTGCTCACGTCAGACGCCGACGTCGTTTCACCGGCAGCTTGCACCAACCCGACCAGCGAAGTTCACCTACGAATTTCGCGTGGGTGCGACGACACCATCACCTCGAGCGGGTGGTGTCCTCTTCGGACAGCACCGGCCAGATTCGAGCTGGCCGTCTCACCAAATAAGAATACTAAAGTCGAAACTGCCCTACGGTACGATTGCCCCGGGGCATTCTGGAAATCTTCTACAGAACAACAAATCTTCTGTTTTTCTCTTCTCTTACGACAACCAGAAAAGGGAAGAGGAGCATTCCTTTCTATCCTTGCTTTTACTTTCTTTTATTCTAACCTTGTTTTTGCTCGAGTACATCTCATGTGCATAACACATGTAGTTTTCGGATTAACCAAACCCTTGGCTCTTGTCCATAGGTCTCCTCATCACTTAGAGACTGAACTAGCCCCTCTCACCCTTCCACACTCTTCTCATCAATAGTTACACCACAAAGGATTAGCCGGTAGATTAGCCCCTCACATCTTACGGTCCCTTCGGCACGATGTTCCCCTGGCGAGGGCCACCTCCTGGCCCCTACCTCACACACACGACTTCTACCACGCCTGCTCAAAGTAATCTGCATTCTCACCATCTTCCTTGGCGACCCTCAGACCCACTGAGGCTGTGGCCGGGGTCATCTCCACGTGATTTCCAAGGCCATGTGCTCCCATTGCTTGCATCTACAGTGTCGAGAGCTAGCGTACCTTACGCTCCTTCATCACCAGCTGCCTCCGGGCGCAGTGCTTCTACCACCGGCATCACCACCTCATGGTGGTGCTGGTCCGTCACTCCTGTGGTCAGTTGCTACAATGCCAGGAGAGAGCGTTCCCTTCGCTCCGCCATGTCACCAGCCTGCCGACACACTGGCGCGGCATCTGGCACCACCCTTTCTTGGGTACCCTGGCCAGCTTCCTCTATGGTCTGCTTCTACTCCACCCAGAGCCAGCGCTTCACACGCCTAGGCGTGTCATCAGCCTGACGGCTAGGTGCCCGGACCACCTCCACCATCAAGTCAGTCTTCTTTGTGGTCCATCTTTTCACCACCAAGATAGGGCGTTCTTCACACTCATCGGCATCATCTGCCGCCTTCAGGGATTGATGTGTGGCTACCAGAACCACCTTTTGTTGATGTTGCCGTCCAGCTGCTCTCGTGGTCGGTTTCTTCACCGCCCGGACACGGCATTCTCCATCCTTACCACCATGAATCTCAGAGGATTGTTCACCCTCTTCCACGGTAGGATCCAGCATTTTGTGTGTTTGCCTGCCACTTCTGTGGCGATGGACGCCACGGTTGGCGCCAGTGTCACCTGCGCCCCAGTGGGTGGCATCCACCCTGGCTCCAACCTCGTGAGTTTCCTCACACTCCACAACAGACGGATCTACCTCCTTTGTCTATTCCCCACACCAGCACTCTGGCTAATCAATACACCGAGCTCTGGAGTCTACGACGAATGATGCAGCAGGTCAGGGACCACCTGTTCTCCCTTAATGTTGATTCTTCTTGTTCCGTGTCGCCCTCATCTTCCTCATCTTCTTCTGAGTGATCTCCCCCCACCACACTCGACGTTTCTTATCAGTTTGTGGCTATTCTCTCCATCCTACGCTCTACTGGTGTCATGCCACCTTGAAGTGAGCCTCCTCCTCAATAATGCCGTCGTCGCCGAGCGCATCCCGTTCGTCTCATCTCTGGCACGTCCACATCTCCACCGACTTCCGTCGTTACACCGGTTGAGGGGGGGTGTGTGCATCCGCCCACTTCGACGTCGACTACGCCAGTGAGCACCAACGATGGAGCTGGAGTACCTAGTATTGCATCTGTTCAAGTAGGTCCATCAATAGCAGCATTAGCCACACAGTCTACATCCACACTTCTCGTATTCTCTACAATACGAGCTGCGTCAGCTGGTACAGCTGTACTTGCTGCACGAGCTGCCCCACCTGTTGCATTGCCTGTAGCAACGTCCTCTTCAGCCTCTACAGATTCAGTAACAGGAGTAGCATCAAACATATTCACATGGTCTACATCCACCATTTTGGCATCCTTTACAGTACCAGTTGCATCGGCTGGTACAGCTGCATTAGTCCTCTCTACACCACCAGCATTAGTCCTCTCTACACCACCTGCTCCATCTACTTGTTCACCAGCAGCCCCAACATGGAAATCATCTGCTACATCCACAGTTTCATCAGAATCTGCCTCTCCTAGAGCACCTGCTTTGCTTGCAATACCAGTTGCATTGGGTGTGACAGCTGCACCAACAGGACCACCTACTCCATCTGCTTCTTCACCAGCAGCCGCAACATTGGCGTCATCTGCTGCATCCATAGCTTCATCGGTATCAGCCTCTCCTGGAACACCTGCTTTGCGTACAATACCACTTACATCAGCTGTGACAGCTGCACCTCTTGTATCAGCTGCCCCATCTGCTGCATCCGATGCATTGCTAGCACCAACGTCATTTGCAACATCTATAGCTTTTGCAACATCAACATTGTCTGGACTCTCGGCTTCGTCCTGAGTGTTAGTCTCATCCACTATATTGACCCCACTTGCTGCATCGATGCCTTTGGTAGCAGTAGGTATTACGACTGCGCCTGTGATGGGTGCATCTACTACATCCTCAGTGCTGATGGCACTAGCTGTATCTGGTGCCTCTGCCGCGCTTTCATCTTCCACACCAGCCCTGCTAGCCACGTTAGCTGCATTGACCACATTGTCTCCACCAGGTGCACCAGCTTTATCACCGGGTCGACGTTTTCATCAGGATCCTTTGCATGGGCGGTGTCGGTACCTTCAGGATCATCATCGACTCTAGATGCTGCATTAGCTTCATCTTCTCCCTCAGCGATAGCACCTACATTGTCTGCAACATCACCTATTGGGACATCAGTGACATCTACTGGTTTGAAATCATCTGTAGCACCTCCAGCATCAGTTTCATCTACTACATCAGTTGTATTAGCTTCATCAATAGCACCAGCTACATCATCAGCACCAGCTGCATTAGCACCACTTGCTGTACTGTCAGCATCAGGTGCATCGATAGCATCTACTGTATCAGTAGCATGTGTTGCATCAGTAGTATTGGCTACATCTATAGCATCAGCTGCATCGGCAACATCATCCCCACTATCAGCATAAGCAACATCAACTAGACTGTCAGCAGCAGCCACATCGGCAACCTCAGCTACATCGACCGCATTAGTTGTGTTTGTTGTCCCCTCAGTTGTCAGCGATTGTGCAGTAGCTCATAGAGACACCTTTCTGACGTGTGAGATCTTGGGGAGGGCACTTGAGTCTTCCACACCTATGGTAGTGACTACAGGGTCGATTCCCTTCACCAGTTTGACAGCACTTAGTCATTACTGTCCAAGATGCTGAGCTGAGGAGGACAAGATGCGCTCCCACATCAATGCGTAGGAGACTTACATTGCTAGCATTCAAGAGACGTTGTCTGGCGATGCCCCTCCACCACTTCATGCTCCCGGTGACATCTTCACTGGGTACATGGGGAGGAGCGAATACATGTAGATGTCTAGAGAGTGTGAGCTGAGGGATGCAGAGAGGTGGTTGCGTGCACTACAGGATGCACTAGTCGTGATTCTCAGAGAGGGTTGCAGTGGCCACAACCGAGATGGTTCTACGTCCAGATCCATAGCACCCTCGGACGGCGACTCAGAGGGTGGGAATCCTGAGGTAGTGAGCAGTGACGACATCCCGGACAGCCTTGGGACAGCCTTGGGCTTACCCCCATCCTCCCTCTCTATACCTCATCCATTCCTCTTCACTTAAGAGCCGTTCACACCTCCTTCCACCGTGATTGTCCCTCGTCCGTGTTCTTCAGGTGAGCCTATGTCACACTCCATGGGAACTTTGAGACATGTTGCTTTAGGAGGTATGGTACCCATAGTCACTTAGCTTCGGGCAGCAGAAATGGAGGTGGTCATGTTCCGTAGAGTGGTTGACTCCTTTTCCACCACCTACAGTGAGGTGGTGGCGGTGCTCGAGGATGTAGAGTTTGAGCTTCCCACAACCACTCCAGAGGATCATTTCGATCTGCGCCTTCGTGCCTCTCGTCTCTAGGGTGAGTTGGTTATAGCGTAGGAGTACCTGTGCTCGTTGGAGTGTGCAGTTCCTACATTGCCTGAAGTGACAAGCTCCACACACGCAGATCCGGCTTCGTCTCCACCCTCCACCCGAGGACCCTCCAGCACCATCCTCTCCACCTGTACTGCTTTGGAGTCTGCTGGTTGGGACCTCTGGCAACCCCCATATGTGGGGGGATCAGCCTATCTCTCCTCTCTCAGCCATGGAGCATTCGGCAACGTCTTCTCCACTCCTGCACCCTCTTAGTCTGATGAGACTGGTACCGAGGATCCTGCCACTTGGGATCTCTTGCAGCTTCCATGTGGTGAGTGACAGGCATTAGACAGGGCATGAGTGACTTGTGTACTTGGTAGCCGTTGTAGCCTCATCCTCATCTCTATGATGACGTATTCACATCTCCTGCTATAGCCAGGTGTGATCATTTTTGGATTGTTCTTCCCAGGATCGTTTGGGCCAGGAAGAGATGCAATGTTATCTATAGGCAATAGGTTCATATCATTCTGCATGCAGGGGGAGCAGATCCATCCTAGCACATTGGTGTTGGCGTTCATGTTCTCAGCACTCTCTCATTGCGGGGGAGTATTTTTATCTTCTCAGCTGGTACCTTTGTCGACAGCTCTTGTAGCCAAGGGGTAGTGTTGGTGTATGGACTTTGAGCTATCATGTAGCCTTGTTTATGGAGAGCCTCCTAGTTTGAGCTGATGTTTCTCCAGTGGCTACATTACTCCTTCTGTTACATGTATGGTGCATACTCGCAGCTCAGTTTATCCATACGTGTTTAGTAGAGTTTTCTCGGTAGTCAAGACCTGGGTACTTGGTGGTTTGTGCCAGTACACCGGGAGACCCCATAGAAGTTCACTGCATAGTCTCTGACTGGTGATGCACTATTTCCATGGTCGAGACCCGGGTATCTGATGGTCTGTACTGGTACCTCGTGAGACCCAGCACTGATTGTTCTAGTCTTGTTGGCCCCTTGTCATATGTGTGTAGTTTGCATGTGGCTGAGACCCAGACGCCTGGTTACATGTTCCGACGTCTCGGGAGGCCTAAACTTGTCTCACCTAGCTAGTTGGTGATGCTAGTGTATCACCGTAGAGTTTGAATACGTTTGGGGTACATCGCATGTTTTTTTGTCCGTCGGGACCCGGGCACCCGATTCACTGTTCTAGTGCCTCGGGAGACCTCCATTCTTGCTTTCATGCTCTATGACATGCATATTCCCCGTTCGTGCCTTTTGGTGCGACGGGGATGACGAGGCCTGGTGGGCTAGCTGCCAGTCTCCAGTTCATAAGCCTCAGCAAGGCTCATTGTACTCCCTCCTTGATTCTTCATTCAGTCTTTCCAGACTTAGCCAAATTTTGGCGCTGTGTTTCTCCCGCTCACCAACAGAGCTCATGTCTCAACCAGCATGGGCCTGCATGCCCTCGACTCATTCTAGCAAGAAACAGCCATGTTGTTCCCTCTGCGGTGACGGTGTCCGTTGTCGAGATGAATTGGGACATTTTAGAAAACCTGTCCACGACCAAGAGGATGGCGTCATATCCCTTGGGCGTGACTGGTAACATGGTGACAAATTCCATGGACATATCTGCCCATGGTTTTGTCAGAACAAGGAGTGGTTGCAGGAGTCCGGGTGGCCTCGTGTGACGAGATTTCTGTTGCGGACAAGTGTTGCTGGTTCTGTAGAAGTTGGCCATGTCAGATTGCATCTTGTCCCACCAAGAGTTCTTTGCTAGTTTCTTCAGCGTTGTGTCCTCTCCAACGTGTCCACCTGGATCGGTGTCGTGGAACTCTTCGAGCACCATATGATGAAGTTTGTCGTTCGGGGGAACGACCACTTGGCAAGTGAAGCATCGTCGCCGGTAGGGTGCGTCGAACCATAGTTCGATTTCATCATACCCTATTGATCTTTAATTTTGACGTTTTTCAAGCTTGCTATTTGTGTGATGTTTACATTTGTTCAAGGTTGTGGGTCATACAGTTGTTTGGGTGGGTCTTCAAATTTCGTCGAACGAAAAAAGCGGATCCCTAAACTCGACGACAACCCTGTTGAACACCGCTACTTCAGCGAGGACGTTGTGCAAGGGTAGTCTGACAAGGAGGCTTTCCGTTTTCTCCCGGACATCCGCCTTGTCGGACTGGCGTATCACTCACTCGAAGCACGCAACCCAGATGTCTGAGCCAGATGCAAGCGAAAATTGTCAAAAAACTTGATCATAACACACACAAGAAGAGGGACATCAACATTTTTATAAAAAGTAGTAGTGAACCCCAGCTACGAGAAACAAGTTTAAATCACATCACCCAAAACAATTATTGAGGTGGAACCTAACTAATGCAACTAACTAACATTTCCCTTTAACAACATCGACCAAAAACTATTCAATATCGAAGTTAAAGATTAGTAGGGTATCCGCCGTGCTGGTCGTAGTCTCGTGCGAACAATCGTTTGAGGTACAGGTCTCGCTATAGTTGTAGGGTTGTCACGTCAGCCATAAAATCTGGTCGACGGCTAAGTGTGTCTGCTGGATTGGTTTTGCCTCGCCGGTACTCGATTTTGTAGTCGAACCCAGACACAAGGAACTCCATCCATTGGGTTTGACGCTGGCTAAGATTCAGCTACGTCTTTAAATACTTGAACATGTGGTGGTCGGTGTGCACGATGCATCAGCGGTAATCCAGATAGCATCGCCACATCTTGAATGCGTACACGGGTGCCAGCATCTCCTTTCCACGGACCGCGTAGTAGATTTCTGGTACTCGTAGCTTTTGAGACATGTAGGCAACAGGTTGTTTGCCGTTGCCATTATTTTATAGAAGAACTGCGCCAATGGCTCCGTCTCATGCATCTGTAGCCATGACGTAGTCGGTCGTTGGATCGGGTAATCGTAGGGTTGGCACCAAGGTCAAAGTGTTCCACAAAGCGGTGAACGCTCCTTGTTCGTTGTCTACCCACCGCCACTCGTTTTCAGAGGCGTTGACACTCAGGCGTAGTCCTGTATAAATCGCGGGTAGTCGTTGCAGAATCCCAGAAAAACCTCGATTTCTCAAGCGTTGGTTGGTGTCGGCTAATCAGCGACTACAACCACTTTTTTTGGATCCATGATGATTCGTCCACCGTTGATGACATCACCCAAAAACTCGATCTAACAACGACCGAAGTCGCATTTCGAGAGTTTTCCGAAAATATTCTTTTTGGAAAACATTGAGGACTTTTCGAAGATGTCCATCGTGCTCCTCTAAGGACAGGTTGTACACCAAAATTTCGTCGAGGTATACCACAACAAAGTCGTCGGGGTACGGATGAAAAATGTTCTTCATTACCGCCAGGAACGTCGCTAGGGCATTTGTGAGTCCAAACGGCATGACTGTGAACTCAAAGTGCCCGTAGCAAGCTCAAAACGTCGTCTTGTTGATATCTGCAGCTGCCACACTTATCCGGTGACATCCGTTGTGTAAGTCAATTTTGCTAAAAATTTGGGCTCCTCAGAGTTGGTCAAAAAGTGTATCGGCTCGAGGGAGGGGGTAGAAGTTCTTGATGGTAGCGTCGTTCAACGCTTGATAGTCTACGGACATCCACATCTCGTCAGTTTTCCTTTTCACAAATAGTACTGGTGCGGCGTAGGGTGACATGGATGGGCGGATGAACCCCTAACCAAGCATCTCATCAAGCTGTTCTTCCAGCTCGTTCAGCTCGTGATTTCTCATCCGATGGGGCCCTAGGACGGTAGGTGTGCTGCCCGGCTCCAGTTCAATGCGATGGTTGATGTCTCACTCAGGAGGTAAGGTTTTTGGAAGTTCGTCGGGGATGACGTTTGCAAACTCCTCGATGAGGGGTGCAAACTCTTCGGGTACCATTGCGAACTTCGTCGAGGCCGATGAGGCTGATGAGGCTAATGAAGTTGCTGTCACTTCTGATTCTCCCATTGGCTCGAGATGTATGAGCCACGCACAAGCCCCTAGCCAAATATATTTCTTGGATATGTTGAGCAGTATTGGCCCCACCGGTTGTCGCTTTTCGAGTTTTGCGGCATCCTCTGCTGCTTCCAACTCTAATGTTTCTACTATCGGCTTTCGGCTCGCATGTGAAAGTTGTTGTTTAGCACCGTGAATCTCCATGGAGACGTCACCGCTGTTCCAGTTGACCTGCGGACTGTGTCGGTACAGGAAATCTCGTTCGAGGATGATTTTGTGATTGCTCATTGGATAAGACATCAAGTAGATCTCCCAGTAGTAGTTGTAGT
The DNA here is from genome assembly GCA_023375785.1 of Penium margaritaceum. NCBI lineage: Eukaryota > Viridiplantae > Streptophyta > Zygnematophyceae > Desmidiales > Peniaceae > Penium > Penium margaritaceum. The sequence continues at coordinate 18,758 of SZWC01013907.1, forward strand.
GGTTCTCACAGTCTCCGTATCTGTAGTCTCCCTTGGACGGTTTTCCCTTCAAACACCCCTGGTTTGGTCTGCAAACCCAGCTTGCAAACCATGTTGTTGCTTACGAAGCTATATGAAGCTGCTCCATCTAATGGTGCTGGTACCATTATGCGACTTTTGCATCCTCGAGGCTGAACTTTTAGCAGTATCGCCGGTTGGTCTTCCTCGTACCCCTCGTCAAATTTCACGATCTCAAAAACCCTCTGCAACAATGTGGTTCATTCAGATGGACGATCCTTTGGTGCAAATCGCTCCTCACGGACAAGAGTTGCGCCTTTTACTCCTGCCCTTTGTCGTCTCCCGACTCACCTTTTTGCGACTCCCCCCCTTTTGGATTGCTGCTTACCCCGACAATTGCAAGAAATGTGCCTGAAATTTCCTCAGTTATAGCAGGTTTGCATGTCTCTCTGGTCGACGGCGTCCACTTCCATCGTATTTGAGGCATCAAGTGATTGGTTTTTTTTTCTTTTTCCGTTTCCACGATAACTGTGGTTAGGAGGTCGACAGCCATACGATTCCTAGATCCAAGCATTGTAATCGGCATTGTCAATCCTTCCTACTGCTGCGATCATCTGCGGCAATTTGTTTTGGATGCCAAAAAAAGCGATTGCTCGCCGGATGCCTCATTTGAGGCCGTCGTTGTAGTGAAAACAGATTTCGTTCGGGGCGATGTTTACTCCGGTGATGATCTCCCGAAATGTGCACGTGTACTCTGCCATGCTGGACTGTTGACGTAGACGCTAGAGGTTGTACCATACGTCAGACTTCTTGTTTATTCGTCCGAAGCGTGTGAGCATCGCGGGTGAGAATTCATTCCAGGCGGTTGGTCGTGTCAGCGCATCTTGCCAGTGTGGGTTGATCTACTCAAAGGGTAGAATGCCTGTGGTCGGTGTTGTGAGACGGGTGCGGTGAGACGCTGATGATGCTTCGCCGGTCTCCTACTGCCGTTGGATGGTCTTTAGATCAGACGACTAACTTACAACTTGACCTTGCGGCCGCGCTTTTGCGCGGTCGCAAGGTCAATTTTCTTTCGATCGTCGTTGACACCAGCAGCGGTGAATTACACCTCCAAAATCGTTAGCCAAATCCAAACTGTTGGTCCTTCTGAGTTTGCAGGATCAAACGGTTCTGGTAGCGATGGACAAATTATTTGTTTGCTCGAGAGTTGGGAATTTCTCTTGGCAAGCACCGCTTCACTCACACTTGTATTGCGAAGAGCCTCAATCGCGACGTTGAGTTATTGAAGCAGGTGGTTGTTGATTCCTTTGATTGTGGAGATTCTGTATGCTAGTTCCTCGCTGATCCGCGCATGTTGTCTAGTACCACCTATCATACCTGCTGTCGTCGTCGAGGCTGTTAGTAGGGGTGACTGGTTTGTTGCCGTTGGGTCTGTGACCGGATTGGTCGCCGAGGCCGTAGGGGTTGTTTCAGCTGCCACAAAGCCTGCCACGCCAACATTCGCTGTCACTTCAGGGTTCGCGTGCATTGGCACGTCCTGCTCCTCCATCGCCAAATCTGTCGCCGACTACCCGCTGCTGGTCGTCGGTTTCGCTTGCTTGACTCACATTGTAGGAGCGAAGTCTGCAAATTCTTGACGTGCGAGATGCGCTGAAGACTTCTGGGAGGTATTCCTCCAGATGGCTAATGTAGAAGAATGCCTCTCTAGCACCGTTGCGCTCTAATGCCAAGTGTTACGCCAAACGGAGCGTTGATGGTGAACATGTAGAAGTTGCAAGGCAAACATGATCTAGAATTTGGGACACTTGAGCAATTCATGATTAGCGGTAAGTGTACTTTGATGACAAGTGTTGAAATGATCGAACATATACATAGAAGTGTCGAGTTACAAATGAAGCATAGTCGGGGTCGTTGGGTGGATTGTCGAGCAACGTGTGTGGAGTAACTTCCTAAATGGTTGGATTATAGACGGTCCGCCAAGAAGTCGGGGGTCTTCAAGAATCGAAAGTGAAGATGCAAGGTGCATCTTTACAAAATCCAGATTTGTCTCGGTGTATCGAGAAGTTGACCGAAAGGTCTTGATACTTCAGTTCGTAGGTTCGCCAGAAAGGTCAAAGCTGTCGGCAGGTTTGGGAATATCCACTGAGGGCGGGGCAGTTGGCCAGTTTACCTTCAACCATTGGAGTGAATATCGAGGTCTTCATGACGCGGTGGGCTGTTTTTGTAGTAACGGAAATTCCCACTCAGTGTTACATCTGGTACGTAACACTTCCCCCCTTTTTAGATGCGACGTCCCGACCCGCGTATAGATGTAGCCTGGTGACGGTGGCAGTAGCCATTGATGAGATGATAGATGTCTCGGAGGTTGTCGTAGCGTTCCCAGTTATTATGCACGGCATCGTCGAGATGTTCTGCCATCTTGCCTTGTCGTCGATGACCGAGAATGTCCTCGATGACATACTCCGTGTCTTCGTCCACTTGAACGGGAGACGGAGGAGGGACATCTCTACCAGGGAAGTTCTCTCCTGGGTCTCGGTAGTGCTTGAGTCTACTGACATGGAACACAGGATGAACTTGCACAGTGTCGGGGAGTCTTAGTCATGCAACCATAGGGGTTTGCATGCGCTCGATCTCAAACGGTCCCAACCATCGGGGTTTGAGCTTCGAGCATTCAGATCTGGGGAGCTTGATGTTTGCCGAGCGGAGGAGAACTATGTCGCCAGCGGTGAAGATGTCATCGCCGCGATGTCAATCAGCTGCTCACTTCATTGCCGCTTGTGTCTTAAGGAGGGTTTGCCGTGTTTCCTCCCATATGGTAGTGAACTCTCGGCGTGGAACGTCAGACGGGGGAGTTTTGCTGCGACTTTGTAGTCCGGCTGGTGTAGCATGAAGTTTGCCATACACCACTTCAAACGGAGTTTTACCCGTTGCGGTGGAAACTGTCGAATCATATGCGATTTTGGCGGTCGGGATTTCTTGCGCTCAATCCTTCACTTGAGGTTTGCATAGGGCTCGGAGAAGCTGTTCGAGCGTCTGATTTGTCTGCTTGGTTTGGCCGTCGTTTTGAGGATGAAACGCCGTTGAGAGTTAGATTTTGCTCCCATAGTGAGTCATCAGTTTGCACAAAAACTACTGGTGAATCGAGCGTCTCTGTCACTCGTGATGGTTCTCAGGACACCGTGTAGCCGCACAATGTTATTTAAAAACAGTCATGCTGTACCTTTGGTGGTGACGGTGGTCGTTGTCAGGATGAAGTAGGACATTCTGAACAACCTGTTGACGGCCACGAGGATTGCGTCATATCCCTCTAGTGTGACCTGTTATCCTGTGACGAAGTCCATGGAGATGTCTACAGAAGGTCTACAGAAGAATCCCATCCTCGTGCGATGAGATTCTTGTCACTGACAGGTATCATAGGTATTGAAGAAGTTGGCCATGTGGGATTGCATCTTGTCCCACAAGTAGGTTGCTTCCAGCTTCTTCAACGTCTTGTCCTCTTCGAAGTGTCCACCTGGTCCGGCGTTGTGGTACTCTTCAAGCAGCATTTGACAAAGTTCATCATTTGGAGTAACGACCTCTTGGCGAGTGAAGCACCGTCACCAGTAAGGTGCGTCAAACCGGAATTTTGTTTTATCATATCTGTCGTGCTGGTCATAGCCTCGTGCAAATAGTTGCTTGAGGTACATGTCTCACTGCAGCTGTAGCGTTGCCACGTCAACAATAAAATCTGTTTGGCAGCTGAGTGCGTCCGCCGAGTTGATTGTTCTTGGTGGGTACTGATTTTGCAGTCGGACCCGGATTCAAGGAACTCCATCCATCGGGTTTGACGTCGACTGAGATTCGATTGTGTCTTTAAACATTTTAAGACGTGGTGGTCAGTGCGGACGATGCATCGGCGACACTCTAGATAGCATTTCCATGTCTTAAGCGCGTGCACGTCTGCCAGCATCTCCTCGCGTGTACCGCGTAGTGGAGTTCCGGTCCTCGTAGTTTTTAAGACATGTAGGCGACCGGTTGTTTGCCGGTGCCATGGTCTTGTAGAAGAATTGCACCGATGGCTTGGTCTGATGCATCCGTGGCTATGACGTTGTCGACCGTTGGATCGGCCAAGTGTAGGGCTGGCGCCGAGGTCAGAGCGTTCCGCAAAGCGGTGAACTCTTCTTGTTCGCTATCTCCCCACCGCCACTCGTTCTCTTTTTGAGTGAGGTCGGAAACAGGCGCTGACACTTGGGCGTAGTCCCATAGAAATCACCGGTAGTAATTGCAGAATCCAAGAAAAACCTGAGTTTCTCAACCATTGGTTGGCCTTGGCCAATCAGCGACTGCTGCCACTTTTTTTTGGATCCATGGTGATCCGTCCGCTGTTGATGACGTAACCCAAAAACTCCATTAAACAATGACCGAAGTCACATTTCAAGAGTTTTCCAAAACGTATCTCTCTTATAAAACCATGAGAAGTTTTCGACGATGTCCATCATGCTCCTTCGGGGTGCGGTTGTACACTAGAATGTCGTCGAGGTATACCACGAGAAAACTTTGAGGTACGGACAAAAAGTGTTTCTCATGGACGCCATAAACGTTGCCAAGGTATTTGTAAGTCCAAACGGCATGACCGTGAACTCAAAGTGCACGTAGCGAGTTTAGAACGTTGTTTTTGTCCAAACGATGTCGTCGTCTGCCACGCGTATCTAGTGATATCCGCTGCGTTAGTCGATTTTGCTGAAAATTTGAGCCCCTCGGAGTTAGTCATAAAGTTTGTTAGCTTAGAGGAGAGGGTAGCGGTTCTTGATGGTAGCGTCGTTGAAGACTGAATAATCCACGCACATCCGCATCTTGCCAGTTTTCTTTTTCACGAAGAGTACTAATGCGGCGTATGGTGATGTGGATGGGCGGATGAACCCCTGACCGAGCATCTAGTCAAGCTGCTTTTTCAGGTCGGTTAGCTTGTGATTGCTCATCCGATAGGCCCCTTTAACGGGAGGTCTGCTACCCGGCTTCAATTTGATGCGATTGTTGATGTCTCGCTGAGGAGGTTAGGTCTTTCGGAGTTCATCGGGGAAGACGTTTGTAAACTCCAAGATGAGGGGTGCGGACTCTTCGGGTGCCTTCGCAAAATTTGTTGATGCCGATAAGGCTGATGAGGCCGATGATGAGTCAACTACTGCCACTTCCGCTTCCTCCATTGGCTTGAGATCGTATGAGCCACACACAAGTTCCTCGTCGTGTACAGTGCTTGGCCACGTTGAGCGGTATCGGCTACATAGTTTGACACATTTCGGCTTCCGTGGCTTCCTCTACTGCTTCTGCTATCGACTTCTGTCCCTCACGTGGAATTTGTCGTTTGCCACCGTCAATCTCCACATAGACGTTGCCGCTGTTCCTGTTGACCTACGGATTGTGCCGGTACAGGAAATCTTGTCCGGGGATGATTTGTGATCACTCATTGGAGAATACCTCCAGACCTTTTTAACCCCACCCTTGATGGTTAGGGTGTGGTTGTCATTGTTTCTCGTGACATCAGTACTATCTCTCTCCAGTCATCAAGATGCATTGTCCTTCGTGGACTTTGGTGTTACAACTTTGTTTTATTCCAGTGTTTGTACTCACTCAGACTGCTGTCGTCACCTTCCATGTCCATGTTGCTCACTTCCCTGAATATGCACCTTAGTACGTCAATGTCGTTGCCATGTGAACACTATCGCGATTTGCATCCTACTTCATCCTTAGCCAGTTGTTGGTCGTAATGTGTCTACATTCTCATCTTCCTAGACTACTCACTTCTTGGACTGCGTGCAAGGCAAGATACACCATGTACCATTTCCTATGTCAGATTCTTGAACCAATGAGCAACCCAATCTTGTCCATGCTAACATGATAGCACCATTTCCGGTCAAATTTCTCAAAGGTGGCCATTACATTCTCTGATTCACTGATAACTACTCATTTTTGTACTAGATCTGCCCACTCTACTTGATGAGTGAGTTTGGGCCTGCGATCAAGTCTTGGCTCGTTCAAGCAGAGTGTGCCTTCCTGTGCACGCTGTAGGTGTTTTACTCTGATCATGGTGGTGATTTCATTGTTCCAAAATCCTTTGTTTCTTACATTGCTTGGTGTCCACTATGATTTGTCTATTCCATACACCCCACAGCAAAATAATGTCTCTAAACATTAGAACCGTACCTTGGATGACAATGTCTACACCTTACTCATCGATTCTGGTCTCTCTGAAGAATTTGCTTACAAGGCCATGAAGTACATGACGTGGGTGTGGAACCGGGTTCCTCATGGTCCGGTTCCACATCATGTCACACCCTAGGAGTGCTGGTTGAGTCATCGCGTCGACCTGCATCTTGCTCATGCATGGAGGAGTTCCGCATGCGTCTGGCTCCCTGACTACAAGCATAATTGGAAACTCTCTTGTTGCAGTCACATTTGTATTTTCCTTAGTATCTATCCCTAGTCCAAGGTATGGCATTCCTGGGACGCTGATTTGATCGTGTCATTGAATGCCGTGACACTCTTAAAAAAAAAAACAAGCTCAGTCATGAAAATTTCCACCCATCTCCTCTCTTGTGCCACCTCTCGCATTCAGGGATGTTCATGGGTCGCAAGGCCTGAGGACACTATCTTCTTTTTGTTTGTGTCTCCCACCTTTCTTCCATCTTCACCCACGTCTGTGCCTAGAAGTGCATAACTTCCTGCATCATCACAAACTGTAGCGGTTGCATCCTCGCTTCCCGTCACACCTGCTTCTATGTCCTTGTCTGGGTTATCCTCGACATTTGCATCCTCATCGACATCGCTCTCCTTGCCTACCGCATCACTCCTTTTCTAGCCACCCCACTGTTGCATCACTGAATGTCACGTCTTAGCTGTCACCCACATCTTCACATGCATTGTCGCATGGATTGTTGCCTGTCTCACCGCCTTCCACTCCAGTACCACCAGTTGGTTCTATACGGATTTCCTTGGCCACAGATCCTTTCACACCTTGGCCACAAGTGATCCTCCTCCCTCTTCTCAGGATCATGGCCTTCTCCAGCCCTTGCATTCATGCTCCCACGCTTTTCCCTCTATCAAACATCTTGGCCCTCTTTGTCCTGCCATTCCTCCTCTGGATCCTGTGCTGGTTGCTCTTGGCACTGGTGTGGAAGTGGTTGGGCTACCTACCAACTGTTTTCCAAAGGAATTCTGTGGTCAACTAATCTTTGATCGTGGATGATTTCTTTCGTTCTGCTTTGACTGCTGAGTCTGATCCTATTGCATGCCACGCCTGTGTTGCCACTGCACGGACCTCTTGTGATGCCACAAAACTCCCATCTTACCTTGACACAATCCACCAGGTGCGCTTCGCTCCTGATACAACCCTCTAGGAGCAGGCCATGTCTAAAGATCTTAATTGCATCGGACATCACGGTGTTTGTAACAAGGTCAATCTCCACCATATTGCCATGCCATAGGTGCACGTTGGGTGTATAGGCACAAGCACAAGCTGGATGGTATCATTGTGCACTACAAGGCTTGCTTGATGGTCAAGGGATTATTCCAAGTGCCTAGCATGGACCTTGATGCCATTTTCATCCATGTGGGGAAGTGTACCGGTACCAAGGAACTATTGAGCCAGGTTTCCTAGCATTATTGGGAGTTGCATCAGGTAGATATAAAAAACACACTCTTGCATGTTCGACTCGACGAAGAGAGAGAAATGACACCTAGCTCAGCCGTATGGCTTTTCCTATGGTACCGGCTATGTATGATACCTTTGCAAGGCCTTTTAGAGGTTGAATCAATTTCCACGTAGTTGGAGATTTAAGATTTTTTCCACCCTTGAACGTGGTGCCTTCCATTACAGCATACTTGACCTTTCTCTCATTGTGAGTGACCCTGTGGCACCCTTCATTCTGATTTGTTTGCCGTATTCCCAGGATGTCCAGGCTGTGAATGAACTCCTCTAGTCTGCCTATACGATGAAGGATCTTGGCCTTACCTGCATCTTCTCTCTAAGCATGGAGATTGAGGGTGGCCATCAGCATTACATGCTCACAGTGTAGTAAGCCAGATGTGTTCACACGATGGGGGAGTCGTTTGCAGGCTTACTAGGTGTCGTTTCCCATGCATCCACAGCTATGACGCTTCCTGGATGGAGGCTTATAAAGGCCATTGAACCTCTGCAGTTAGGGGAGCTGGTGGATGTGACAACCTATCTACATGTCATTGGGCTTCTGATGTTCCTTGGTACTACCACATGTGTTTACACTGTGTTAACCGTCAATTTCCTAGTGTTCACGTTGCCTCCAACTCAAGGTAGTGTCACTTGTCATCCGCTATGTCGCATCCACATCCCGTCTGGACTTGGGCTTTTACGTAAATCCCTCTATTGTCATTAATCGATACAAAGACGATGATTGGGCCTTGGATCAAAACGCGCACAGCCGGTGGGGATACATCTTCCTCATCTATGGTGCCGTGGTTTCTTGGAAGAGTAGAAAGCAAGGTTGTGTTGTGTGTAGCTTGACAAAGGCCGACATATTGCAATGGATGTCATTTATGTGAGAGCACTTGGTTGTGTCATCTCATGTAGTAGCTGTGCTAGCCCATCTGCTGCATCACGCTTTGTTGCAGCATATTGCACACATGTCACATTGGTGAGCACAATGGCATGAATCACACACAAAAAGCACATCAACATTGAACATCCCCTAAACAGTGAACATATTATGTGTTGTAGTAAGCACCTAATCGGAGTTGACACACGTCAGCAGCGTGCTAAGTTTGTCACCAAGGTGCTCCGCATTGAGAAGTTCAAGGTGGCTATGCATGCTGTCGGTATACAGTCCCTCCGTGTCGATCCCAATTCATGTGTTTTTGTTTCATACCCATTCTATATCCCCAATTCTGCCTTTGTGGTTTATATTCCACTGTTATTGTGGCTCTGTGCACAATGTGCGTTTATGTCATCAAGTGTCTACAGGTGATGGGGAGTTTGTATTATGTCAGTATCGGTGACATGTAGACTTGCCTCCACTCACATGCAGGCAAGTTCAGGTGGTCAAAGACTACTTTGATGGTCCCAATTTTATCCTGCATACCCTTGCGTATCCACATGACTTTCATCGGTAGCTTGTTCCCAAAGGCTGCTTTTTGGCAACATTACTTCCGATCTTAGCTCAGTTGTGTGGAGCATTTATTCATTCTTTGGCTGCTTCTTTTGGGATGAAATTTGGCCACCCGAGTGACCCAAACTTGGATCCATCCAGTTGCTATTTAGGAGCTGTAAGATATATTCTTGAATTTCCCACAAACCAGCCGTTGCATTTGTGTAGATTACACGCGCGCTTGCTACATCAAGGAGGGAATGGGATAACCCCCCTCTTGCTCAATATTTTATAAGTTTTCACCATTCCAACCAGATCTTTGCCATCTTGCCACCATTCTCAACATCGCATAGCACATTGCATCCTTTCCGATCTACATTCTCACAAAGAACGTAACTAAAGGGGGCTTCTTTGTTCCTTTCTGGTATTAGTAATATTGAGAGACTGCACCCTTGGAATCCACCAGACAACACGCAGTACAAGCGTCTTGGCTGGGCTGGGTTCGGCTGGGTGGTGGCAAGCATATTCTAGCAACGTGGAGGCTTTTAGCTCAGGACTCATACCATGTAGTACTCTGGCAAAGCCAAAGGAGGAACGCAACCGGAATATCTTTGGCAGGTTCCTTCACAATGGCTTTCATCTCAACAGTGACAATGAGTATGCATTTGCTACAAATTGAGCCATGGGAGAAACTCGCAATGACACGTTGAGACGAGGGATATGGAACACTTTTGCGGGTCGTGTATGGAGCCCTCCGCTCCTCACACACCTCAGTGGACCGGTGTCTTAGAGCACCGGAATCAGAACCTTGTTGACGGTGTTTGCACCACTGCCTTTGATCTTCCTCCTCTGTTCTCATCTTAGGCCATGTCTTACATGACCTGGGTCTAGAATTGTGTTCCTCACTTTCCCCTTCCTCGTCACATCATCCCCTTTGAGTGCTGGTTTTGTCGACGGACGGACTTATGTCTTGCTCATGTCTGGGGCTATTGAAACCTTCCGGCTCCCTGAGTACCTTTGTGACAACAAGCTTAACCCTTGTGCTTGCCTTTAGACCTTCCTTGATCTCTCCGCCATCTCCAAAGCTTGGAGGTTTCGGGACGCTAGTCGATCACATGTCATTGAGTCTTGCGGCACACTACTGTTTTAGGTCATCTTTTTACATGACTTCTCTTGTGTTTCCCCACCTTCCTCTCTGTCCTTCCTCCATCAGCTTTGGGGGTTGGTTTTGCCTCAGCCTCTGATCTTGGGGGCTTGTCTCCTCCCTTCTCTGTCATAGTTCGCTCTGCTGGTTTTCTACACTCTCCGCAGTTGTCACAGATCGTGTCCACTGACAATGATTATCACAGTCTGTCCTCCTCATCCAGCGCTTTGACTGCTTCCTCTCCAGAACTGTCTTATATTTTAGTGTCTTCCACACCTCCATCTACTGAGTCGGCTTCTATATCCATCAGTGTCCAGGAACATTCTTGTTCTGGCTCACCTCCCACTCTTGTGGCACAGACATTGTGTCCTACCAATGTCTTAGTGTCAGAACCTAAATCTTACGTCCCTATTGTTGGCCTTGAGCCATACACACACAAAGGGAGGATTTGCTCCCTCTCCTAGTAGGTGGTTACACACTCCTATCAAACATCTAGTGTTGTACACACTCCAGTACATCATCCCCTACAGCTGGGTTTTTTTTACCAGACCCACTGGTCTTGATGCACTTGGTCTTGCAATCAGTGTGTACACACCTGTTGCCTATGATTTCCACAGTACTCTCGATGCATCTTTCGCAGGCTTTGTCACTGCACGCTTTGTAACAACTGGACTTTCCACAATCCCACTAAAACCTGCCACAGTTTTGTACACTTGTGAGACATCTCATGCTGACCTCTGAAAAAAAGCCATGCATGAGGAGTTCAGTTCCCTCAAGGAGCACAATGTCTTTGACCTTGTGGATCTTCCAGTAGGCCACAAAGTTGTCTAAGCTCCTTGGGTCCTTTGATGCAAGGTTATGCCTGATGGCAAGATCGACCGATGTTAGGCTCGGCTTACCGCAAAAGGGGTCTCTCACATTCTTGGGATTGACTTCAATGAGACTATACCCCACTGCCCGTGTACTTCTAAGTCTGGTCGTACGGCATGACCAGGAATTGGAGAAGATGGACATGAATGCTATGGTCCTGCATGGGCATCTTGGTGAGAAGATTTCCATGATGCAGCCACCAGGTTTGTTGAATTTGTTTGTCCCTTGTTCACTGTTGTATGATGGATCAGGAATGCTTTACCCCTAGTGGAGGTATGATCCCTGAATTTGTTGTAGGGTGACTCAAACATGCTCCCTCTCATGTGAGATATGACCTGTGAGTACACTATGTGGGTGAATGGTTAACTTGGCCGTTTTGTTCATTTGGCCAAGTGAGAGGTCATTGCTTCAATCCCGGCCTCATGAGCATCTTGATTGTGAAGAAAGCTTGCAAGAAATACATTCCATAGCTTCTTGGAAGCTATATGGTTGGTCTTTCACCTTGACACTAGGGTTTCTCTAAGTTGAGCCCACAGCGCAAGTCTATTGGTAATGTGGTTGGGTCAAGCCATTGCTCAGGAATGTGCTCTTCAGTTCTCGGATTGGACATACATCTACAAAAGGAATTTTCTTTCATGCTGATCAATGAATCCTTGCTTGATCCTCTCTTACATATTGATTAGTTGAGCTCTTCTTGAGATGTAATGCTGGGGCATGAAGTATATCCCCAATTGCATTTGGGGTGCGTTACACATGCTTGCAAAGGAAGAAGTTGTAAAAACCTTCGTGAGCCTTTTGGTTTTGCGACTTCTCTACTAGAGGAAGTTAGCTCAACAGCTATCAAAGGGTTATGAAATCATAGCTTTGGTTAGAGAAGTTTCACGCACGCAATTGCTAAATCAGAAGCAGTGAGAGCGCACTTGCTCTCACCTAAATTCTATGATTGCAGGTCAACATCAGCAATAGGGGTATGCAACAAGTCTGCACCTTTCCATCTTCAGAGCTGACATTAGTCTACATCAGTCTACATTTGTTCACAACGACTAACTTGAACAAGGCAAGCAGGTGCCTTTTTTCACCAACAGCCCAAAACTACCAAAACACATGTGCATCAGCATCAATAGCAGGTCTAGCAGCTGTAACAATTATAGCTGTAGGGATGGCAGGGACAGGAGAACCAGGGAATAACTCTTCTATCCTTAAGTTTGATGGAAAGGGGTTTCCTCTCTGGAAGTGGCAGTTTGAAATCATCATGGATAATAAAGACTTGCAAGGATACTTTGACAGAACCATCATAACACCAATAGAGGAGGGTGTTGATCTCGTGAAATGGGTCAAGCTTAACAAGAAGGCTCTTGCCATTCTTGTATCCTCCGTACAACCCTCAGTCCTTTCACACATTAGCAATTATACAGTGGCAGCCACAACGTATGCCAAACTAGGTAAGATGCTTCAATCCTCCTCACTTGCCTCCATTTCTTCATTCTTCAGACTCTCATCAGTATGAGGCTGGGTGAAGGAGAGGATGTCTCAGCCTTTATGCAGAAGTTTGAGACGCTCTTGCAACAAGCCATAGGCATGGGATGGGACCTAAAATTTGATATGCATGCCATGACATTTCTGATGAGGATGCCGGAGAGCTGGGATCCCATGATCATAGACATTAGAGGGTGGAAGGAAGATCAAGTTTCCTACACCACTATCTCAGAGTACGTGCGGAATGAAGCCATGTTTTGCAACATCAATGAATCAAACATGGCTGCCTTTGCCTCATGAAGCAGTGGCACCTTCTACAATACCTCCTCTTCTAGATTCATGGGAAACAATAGCACCAATAACAGTGGAAGGGATCCAAAGCACCAAAGAAACTGCCATAACTGTGGCAATTCTGGATGCTAGGCTCAAGAGTGCAGGGCACCCAAGACAGGGGAAGGAGATGGGGATGAATGGAGAGGGGTAAATGGAGGAAAGGATCCCACAAGCTTGATGGCTGAGAATACCTCCAACAAAAGGAGGGCGATACACGGGCCAAGAGCTTACGACATCAATTCAAACACAAATCAGTACACCACTTACAAGATGAGAGACTTCATTCCTCTTGCTCCATGCAAAAAGAAATTCAAAGTCACCAATGACAATGTTGAGCACTTGAGGGGATTGGTGAAAAGGTATTCATAGTGTGTGTCAACAGTATAGACTCTGACCTCAAGCTATAGGGGATAGTCATCCTTCATAGCCAACATGCTCTCCGTCTCTAAGATAACTAACCACATCATGACAGTGGTCTTCATAGACAAAGAAGCAGTGACAATTCTCACCAAGGACATCAACATCTCCTTCTCTGCCAAGAAGGTTGTTGCACAGGTCCCCCGTGTTGATGGACTATACATCTTGCAGACGAAGATGACAAAATCCAAGGCTGAATCTTCAGCTGAGAGTGAAGGTAAGGAAAGCAGCAATGCAGAGTCTAATGATAGAGGATGTGTTGGAGCAGCACAGGCAGTGGCAGCTGAATATTCAGCAAAAAAACCGCACGCAAAAGTAGCCACCAGAGATGTTCATTCTAGCCAGTGCACATCCTCTGAGAACACTTGGCAAAGAGTACGATGAGACCTTTGCTCCTGTTGTGATGTTTGCCTCCATCCAATCAATGCTTGCCTTTGCTGCTGCCAAGAACATGGAAGTCCACCACATGTTTATCAAGACAACCTTTCTTATTAACAAACTTGACAAGGAGGTGCTGATGGAGGTTTTAGTGGGGATTGATACTCCTGAGGGCAAGTTGTGCAGATTGGTGAAAGCACTCTATGGGCTAAAACAAGCCCCAAGAATTTCATACCAAGAGATGGATACATTCATGGCTAAGGAGTCCTTCATGCACTACGACAACGACCCTAGCATGTGTGTGCATGAGAGTGACAAAGGGACCATGTTGGCCTCCTTGTACGTCAATGACCTGATTCTATGCTCTTCTTCAACGGGTCTGCTAGAAGATCTCAAGGGCAGCTTAGTAGTAGATTTGAATAAAGGACATGTATCCTCTCGACTAGTACACTGGAATTGCAATCAAGCGTGTCAGCAGCGGGAGGTACCATTAGCCTTAACCAGAAAAAATACACTAACTCCATCCTCGAACATTACAACATGGCATATTGCAAGCTTCCCAAGACACCCATGAGCTCAGAGTGCAAGCTCTCCACCTCTGTGTCCCCATGTAATGAAGCGGAGAACACTGACATTCTGGGCATTCCATAACAGACTGCAGCGGGCAGTCTTATGTGTATCATGGTTTCCACCCGGTAAGATGTAGCCCACGACGTTACGCAGGTGAGCCAGTTTGTGATCAACCCTGGTCCATTGCACTTGCAGGCTGTTAAACACATCATGCGCTACCTTAAGGGGATGCTGCATCTGGGGTCCCGGTTTGGAGGCCTCGCTGGCTTCGTGTTACTTCGTCTCATGTGCTACACTGACACTGATTGGGGAGGCTGGATAGAGGATGGAAAATCCACCTCAGGATTTTTGTGTATGGTGAATGGAGGTGCTGTTAGTTGGGTGAGTTGCAAGCACGAATGTGTCTCTCTGTCAAGAGCTTAAGGTGTCAGAAGATCAACGGATTACCCCAAGGTGACGTGCTTATCACTGATATACCCCCCGGCGCCGTCCAGCGCACCCACCCTGACCAAAAAAAAAAAGAGCCAACCACGGTCATCTCTTCCCTTGCACAAAGCATACGGTACCAGACAACAGCACGGGAGCGTCGGCCGACGGACCTCCCATATCAGCTCGGCAGGGAGACAAGGCCCATTAGGGCCTCCCGTGTTAATACTCAAAACGGACTGTGCACGACCCGGTCCCCACTACACGACAAAGCACCAACCAGCATCGATAACCAGGGTACCCAATCAAGGCAGAACGACTCTCCTTTATCGGATCAATGAAGCCGCTCCGCACCAAGAAGAAGCAACAGCACATCGATTGTGGTGATTGCTCTCTCACCGCCCATGTTAGCGTATGGAGCTGTTAGCCTAGGACTAGCACTAGCTCTGCTCTATGACCTATTACTTAGCCACCTTGTATTGCATGCTTTTATCAATCAGTTTCATCGGTTCACGGTGTTATCCTCGGCCCGGGCTCTGCCTTGCCCCAAGTACACCTTTGCCACTCCTATTTTTGCTCCTGACCCTAACTCGTACCACATCGATTGCTTCTGCCTACGCTTCTGCTCTTCAGCTCATTGCACGCTCATCATGTAGCAAGTATTCTCAGTTTTCTGACATGGTATCAGAGTGCAGGAGCCATCCATGGGCTCGACGACCATGTCGGCATCTTTGCTGACGCTCCAACCGCCAGCCAGCAACAGCAGCAATGCGCTCGCGCTTCGGCGCCGCACCTACCAAAAAACCAGTCCCTTCAGCAGCAATCATGCCCTTTTTATTCAGAACTAGTCACCAACTCTCCAGCGACCAGCGACAACAACACCATCAAGCTTGTATCCTGACACTGCTCCCACCACTTCTCAGTGTGTACCACATTCAGCTTCGTACTCTTGCCTCAAATTTCACACATCTTGGTGCTTTTCCTTGTTATAAAATAGCAAGCCGGCAATGGAAAAACCAGCAGCACCAATGAGGTCGCGGTGGCAGCGCACTCATCGGCTCGACATAGTGGCAACGTCAGCTTTGGAAAAGCTACTCCTTGAAGAAGTCAATAACAACAGCAAACTCAACAGCGTACACGCACTCCGACGCCGCACCCACCTTCAGTAGCATCACGGTCATTCCAACACTTGCCCACACTTTGACTTTTGTACTCATCAACAACGACAGTGTCTACTACTGCATCATTCCTGCAGCATCATCACAACAGCCCGCGTATGGTTGAGACTTTGCAGCTAACCCATTACACTCACAGCATCAGTAGCCCCTCCTAAACAGAAGTTTCAACAGAAATGAAAACACCTACCGTAACACAGTAGAAACTCCTTACAATCCTCACTAGCTGCAGCTCCAAGCCTTCTCCTCATCAACCTACTGTTGCAGAAAGTAAATGGGTTCTCCTAAACACATTTACTGCAAGGTCAATTTTCCAAGCACTCACTCCAGCAATAGTTGCACAACTATCGACCTCATTCAAACTACCTCTAGTATAGCTCTCCACAGCCACTGACCAATCCCACATAACAACATCTTCTACGCACCACAGCCATCTCTCTCCACCAACTCCACCAGTTAGTTTCTCTATAGACAAAGAATCTCTGCTGCTCTCCTCTCCTACACCGTGTAGTCCCTCCTGGCTTCCCATCTCTGACAGAAACTCCTCCCCTCACCCCACCCACGGTCACCAGACCTTTCAACAACACTCACTTCCTCAACATCACCAACTACATGTTGGTATGTGTGGCTTCCACCCGTCATGAGCCACAGCCGTGGCAACTACGGGTGCACCCGGAGCTGATGGTGATCGGTGGCCGCATTAGAGATCGTGACGACCCGACGGGACTCCGGATCGTCCAGGGACTCACCCAGGAGCTATGACATGACAGATCCCTGAGGCGGGCCCTGGTGACATCGGAGGGACGACGGGCGGCGGACTGCTAGCTTGGAGCTGGCCGACTACCGTTCCAGAGCCCCGGACACTGCCGGGACTCCCTACTGTTTTTCTACAGCCTGCAGGAGTTTTTTCGGCGGACTGGCCATGAGCCCGATTTGCATGTCTTTGCATTGCGTGTCCACCGTCTGATGATGGATGCATGCATGTGACCAGTCGTAGCATCTGTTTTTTTGTCTTGCACGTCTAGGTTCAGACGTCGTAGCATTCTGATATGTGTGCGCAGAGTTACGGCCAAAACAGTGGTTTTGGAGCGTTTTTATGACTGCTCTTGGACCGCCGCGTGCGACACCCGCTGTGCGCTGCGGCAGGTATTTAGGCCATGAGCCTGTCATCTGTTATCTCTCTCTGCAGTTATATTCAGTTTGAGTTTCCTGACACTCTGTTCGTGTCCCTACCCAGACCCTTGCAGTTTTGTCTCTGGCGCTGACGCTTAGTGTCGCGGCAAGTGGTTAGGAAGGTTCGAGGAAACTTCTCATGATATCAGAGCAAACGAGCCACAGCTCGTAGTGTTGTGCAGAGGAGACGCAACAGCAGCAGCAGCAGTGAGTGGCAGCAGCGGCAGTAACCCACGGCAGAAGCAGCAGATCCCGGAGGGAACCACCACGACTACGTTGCAGCGGAGCAGTGGAGGTAGCAAAGACGATAGCGGCTACGGGTAGCAGCCCCTGCAGCAGCAGCACCGGGTGGCAACAGCAGCACCGGGTGGCAGCAGCAGCACAGGGTGGCAGCAGCAGCCGTGTCTGGCTATCGGTGTGTACACAAGAAAAAAAAAAAGGAAGCAGCGAATCAGTAAGCAGCAGCAGCAGTAGCAGGCGGCAGCAAGTAGCAGGAGCAGGCAGCTGCGAGTAGTAGCAGTAGGCGGCAGCAAGCAGAAGTAGCAGCAGCGGAAACAGTTGCAGCAGTAGCAGCGTGCAGTAGGTGCAGCAGCAGTAGCAGCAGCAGCAGCGGCGGCGCCGGCGGGCAGCTGCAGTGTGCAGCTGCACGTGCTCATGCGGGCTGCAACAGCAGCAGCAGCCCGCACAGCAGTGGCAGCCGCAGCAGCAATAGCTACTGCTGCTGCTTGCTCGTCACGCGAAGCTGCACTGCAGCTTCGCGTTGCGAGCAAGCAGCGCGAGGCTGCTTGGTTGCAGCAAGCGAGCTCGCCGAGCAAGCTTGCTCGACGAGCTCGCCGAGCGAGCTCGCTCGACGGGCTCGCCGAGCGAGCTCGCTCGACGGGCTCGCTCGAAGCGAGGGTCAAGCCAGACAAGAAAAAAAAAAGAAAAAAAAGGAGAAGACAGGGGGTGAGGTGTCCCCGGGCTGGGCACCCCTGAACAACCCCAAAAGGGGCACCCGTGAAGGAGGCACCTGAAAAAAAAGAAAAAAAAAAGAAAAAAAAGTGCCCTTTACTCTTTTTTTTTGGGTCACCTTTTAAGTGTGGCCTAAGGCCACCACCGTCGGCTGACGACGGGAACCGCAGTAGCAGCAGCCGCCGCGAGAGTCGCAGTAGCAGCAGCAACAGCGAAGGTGGCTTGAGACCACAGCCGTTGGCTGACGACGGCACCCGGTGCAACATCAGAAGCACCAAAGGCGACCTGAGGTCGCACAGCAGCCCACCACCAACGTCGTGGTGGCCGTCCTCGTGACGGCATCGCAGCACATCTAAGAGACTGTGCTTCGATCGCTCACCTCCCCTTGTGGCCTTGTGCCAGTGGGAGCGAGTGTCCCAGACACTCACCCATACCACACACTAGAGATGAGCACATTGGCGTGGCAGGGAGCGCAACCGGCGCCGTGGCTGGCACCGGCTCTGCATACATGGCAGATGCCGCGTCCACAGTGGCAGTTCCAGCCGTGGCACACATCTGAGTCGTCCAACGGCTTTGCCTGCTACTTTTGCTGCGACCGACACCATGGCTGGCGCCAGTGTCGCCAACGCCCTGCTCGGTGGCGACCGCCCTGGTTACGGTCCCGCCCTACTCCACCATCCGCCTCCGATACATCAGCTCATACAGTCGCGCCCCTCAGTGGAGCTATGGCAATGGTGTACGCCGAGCTCCAGGGTCTGAAGCGCATGGTGCAACAGCTCATAGACCATGTGATCTCTGAGCGGGCTGTTGCCACCGTGCCGCTTCACACACCCTCTTCTTCCTTCTCGCCATCCTCACCTCCGTCAGTGTCATCACCTGACGATGCCACGCCTCCCGACCTTAGCTGTACATCTGACACCCTACGCTCTGTGCTGGAGGCAGTTGGAGTCATCCCGACCAGTGGCCCCTCCACTTCTGGGGTAGTATCTTCGGCTCGCCATCGTCGTTCTCGGACTCCGCATGCGAGGCGGCGGATAGCAAGTTTGGTGAGACGTGTGCAGGAGGCAGCAGCAGACGCTGTAGCGGCAGACGTCACCACGGAGCTGACTCCCTCCTCCCCAGTTGCAAAGTTGGTGCGGCACCCCTTCGCAGCTTCTACCGGTGCGTCGGTCGAGGGGGGGATGGAGTGTCCGCCGACGACCACCGGCGAGTGCATGAGGGATGCGACACACGGTGCTTCACGACAGGGCGCTCTCAGTGAGGATGAGCCTTCCGACGAGTGGTCCAACGTGGATTCGGAGACGGACGAGTGGTCTGACGCGCAGTTGGAGGCAGACATGGAGATGGAGACTACAGTTGACGTAGCAGAGACCACAGAGGCAGGTGGGGCAGTACCAGTGGATGAGGCAGTAGTAGTAGTAGCGGTGTCAGCCAGCACATGTGGAGCAGACGTCCGTTCCGCTACATTGGTGACCAGTGGAGTGTAGCCAGACGTCCAGGCACTGGGTGTGTCGGCAGCCATCGACGTCGTGACAGTAGCAGCAGTTGCAGTCAGTGCTACTGATGGGACGTTGGCAGTAGACGCGGCTCTGGGAGGAGTCTCAGGTGACGAGATCCCCTCGTCTCCTGTCCACGGGTTGGTCTGCCGAGTCCCCACAGCTCCTGCCGAGGTGCCAGTCGTGGGGGGGGAGGTGTGTCCGGTGACGACCGGGGCGGAGCTCGGCATTGGTGATGCGACTGCTCTACAGCGCAGGACAATTGAGGCGGATGATGCCACACAACAGACTCAACTGGCGGAGAGTTCAGCGGGGGGAGACATTCGCTGTGACGGAGACTCTTCGTCAGAGGAGGATTGGTCCGATGCTGAGTCAGAGTCGGGGATGGAGTTGGTGATCGTTGATGTTTTGGCGGATGACGTGACGACGGCCGATGCCGGAGCTGCGCCCGACGATGCGCACACTCCTGCATTAGCTGGTGTGGAGACAGCTGCCATGGTGCCAGGAGCAGCAGCAGGACGAGCAGGTGATACAGATGCTGATGCTCGGCCCACAACAGACGCCCAGGTGGTTCTAGCAGATAGTGCTGGGCAGCAGGAGGAGGCGATTGACTTCCAGGACGAGGCAGACCTCCTCGATGAGGACCAGTCGTCCGTCGTGGAGCGGTCGGATGCAGGGTCGGAGGCAGACATAGAGGCCCAGTGCGCTGCCGTTCTTGCAGTAGCCGCGACTAGAGCACGCGATAGCCTCTCGGTGAGAGCAGACGTCCGCGTGTGAGACATGGAGGATGTAGAGCGAGCTGCAGACATCCGACACCTCGCTACCCTGACCAGTGTCGTTGACACCACAGCGGTTCCAGCCGATGACATAGCTACGTTCATCCGAGCTACAGTTCAGGTACCCGAGCGCCTACGCTCCACGGTCGACGAGCATGAGGCAGTGGTGGCTCGAGCGGAGGCGCACGTGCAGAGTCTCATGGCCAAGCTCCGGGAGGCCAGCAGCCGTTGGTACACTACAGATGCTTCTGCACGACAGGTTGCTGAGATGTGCATGGAGGATGTGCACACCCATCTCGAGGCTGCGGAGTGGTCCCTACAGGATGCACGTTGGCGACGGGCGGACGCACAACAGCAGGTGGATGATTGGTTGTGCACCAGGGGCTCGGCTTTTCTGCAGGGTGTATGGGTTCCCGATGACAGTGACGACGCTGAGTGGTGACGACCCCCTGCCAGCAGCTGGTGAGCAGGCAGCAGCTGAGTCGCCTATTGGCGTGGAGAGCTTCCTACGCGACGAGGAGACGAGGATATAGGAGGCAGTGACTCGTGCCGACGCGCACATGATGGAGGTCCACCATCAGATTCATTCCGCGACTGACCGCCTGCACGTCGTAGATGCAGCTGGCCGGCAGGCTGCCGCAGCAGAGCTTGACGAACTGCACACGCATCTCGACGCAGCGCAGTCCGTGTTGCAGCATGCAGCACAGCAGCTGGCATGCATACGGGAGGCGATACAGTTGGAGGAGGCCCACAGCTCTGCCCTTGTCACAGCACCAGGTGACGACAGCAGTGGCGACTACAGTGGTGACGACGACGACTGCGATGACGACGCCGTAGGGTGAGGCTATGTGCGCGCACATCTCACCAGCATCGCCGTCGCCATTGCTATTGCTGTGCAGGATTATGTGGCCATGGGGGAGCCGTACTGTTAGCGAGTGCAGCCCAGGGGGAGTGTTGGTGTGTGGGCTTTGGCCTGACACTCTTGTGAGGACAGCGAGTTTGCTTGGAGGTGGCACAATGTTGTGATTGAAGTTATGCTGGTCTAGACCCGCGCACCTGGTGAGTTCCACCGGTGTGATGTGGAGACCCATTGTCCTCATGTGCTATGTGTGATCCATGCATGATGTGGTCGAGACCCGAATACCCGGAGACATTTTCCGGAGTCACGAGGAGACCTTGTTTCTTTGTCTGTCTTGCACGATGTTTGACACGTGTGTGTGATTGCCTTCGTGCATGGTCGAGACCCGGGCACTTGGTGGGATGCACCATTGTCACGAGGAGACCCTGTGCTGTGGCATGCTTGATCAGTGCTTGCCATGATTGGTTTCCCAAGCCATCCTGTCCTGTCATTGCTCAGCCATTGTGGCCTTGACGGGTGTGTCAGCCAGGGGGAGTGTTGGTATGTGTGGCTTCCACCCGTCATGACCCACAGTCGTGGCAGCTATGGGTGCACCCGGAGCTGATGGTGATCGGTGGCCGCATTGGAGATCGTGACGACCCGACGGGACTCCGGATCGTCCAGGGACTTACCCAGGAGCTATGACATGACAGATCCCTGAGGCGGGCCCTGGTGACATCGGAGGGACGACGGGCGGCGGACTGCTAGCTTGTGTTGGTTTTCACGCTCATTGTGCTCTGTTGTGTCCTCCCGGCTTGTGTACATTGGTGTGCAGATGACTGGCGGCGAGACTCGACGCTGATGGAGTGTCGTCCGGTGGAGCCGACGCACGCTGAGGTCGTCTCGCAGTTCGCTGGAGCCTCCTCTCTCCGGCGACGTGTTCAGCTCCATCAGCAGGCCTCCTCAGCGGTCGCGCTGCCTGCAGTCACTGCCACCGCAGTCGCTGTGTGCATGCGTCCAGCGCGTCCTGTCGTGCCTGCATCGTCATGCGCTGCCTATTGTCCATGTTGCATGTTGCATGGCCCTGTTCGGCAGCATAAACCATCGTGGGCACTGCCTGGGTTCAGGCTGCCATAACTCCTCGCTACTTTTTTTCTAGCTGATTCTGACCGCACGGCTGCGTTTGCAGCGTCGGTATTATGGTATGGTCCAGTTTTCAGGCAAAACGGACGACGCCCGGGTTTTGGGCTGTCGGCCGTCTGGCAGGGCTCACCGAGAAAACCTGCCAGCCTGAAATTAGTTGTTTTCTGATTGGCTGATGAACTGAGTAACAAGCTCTACAGAGCTGGGGGGGGGCCAGAACTTGGAGGGGTCCCCCATTGCTGTTCATTCTTGATTGCTAATCAGTTACTATCAGTTTCCAGCTGCTTTCTGGCGCTAACATTGGCGCGCGGACTTCTGAGTAACAAACCCAGAGCTTCCAGACTTAGACTCTAGAGCAGCAGACTGAGGGGGCAGCTGACTTAAGCAACGAGCGTGCAAGCCCGCACGCTGCATCAACAACGCTGCTGCCCCAACCTGTTGCCTAGTTTCTTTCTTGGTATCAGAGCCAGTGCGTAGCAGTAGCAGCAGCAGATTGACGTACAGGTGCCAGACAACGCCGGCGGACTTCCATACGCGCCAGTGCAGGGGAAATGCTACCGGATTTTTTCCGGCAGCATTGACCCGCCTGGTGGCGGCGTCAAAAATTTTCCCACGGCCACTGGG
Source organism: Penium margaritaceum (assembly GCA_023375785.1). Classification (NCBI taxonomy): domain Eukaryota; kingdom Viridiplantae; phylum Streptophyta; class Zygnematophyceae; order Desmidiales; family Peniaceae; genus Penium; species Penium margaritaceum. Next base: position 41,640 of record SZWC01013907.1, read on the forward strand.
CCAGGGGAAATGCTGCCGGATTTTTACCGGCAGCACTGACCCCCACGCTGGACGCAAGGAAGTGAGCGGCCAACCACGTCAGGCCCCTGCTGACGACGACGCAAGACAGCGACGTCCTCAGGTGTGACTAATAACAGCAGCCAGCAACAGCAGCAGCAGCTTGCCGCGGCAGCGAGCAGTGGCAGCAGCGGCCAGCAGCAGCAGCAGATAGCAGCAACTGGCAGCAGCAGCAGCTCGCAACAGCAGCAACCCGTAGTAGCAGCAGTCGGCAGCAGCAGCAGCTGCAGCGAGCAGCAGCCTGCAGCAGCAGCTGCTCGCAGCAGCAAGCAGCAGCAGGCGGCAGCAGCAGCAGCCGGCTGCAGCAGCTCGTAGTAGCTGCAGCTGCAGCAGCTCGTAGCAGCTGTAGCTGCAGCAGCCCGCGATAGCAGCTACTGCAGCTGCGAGCTGCCACCTGCTCGCAGCGAGCAGCGAGCTGCCAGCTGCTTGCAGCGAGCAGCGAGCATCGAGCTGCTAGCAGCGAGCAGCGAGCAGCGAGCTGCTCGCTGCGAGGAGCTTGCAGCGAGCAAGCAAAATCGAAAAAAGAAAAACGGGGACCCCCCCACCTGATCTGTCCCTCTGTTAAGGAGTAGCAATAGCAGCAGCAGCAGCAGCAACAGTAGCAGCAGCAATGGCAGCAGCAGCAGCAGCAGTTGCACCAGCCATAGCAGCAGCAGCAGCAGCAGCAGTTGCAGCAGCAGCAGCAGTTGCAGTAGCAGCAGCAGCAGCAGTTGCAGCAGCAGCAGCAACTGCAGCAGCAACAGTAGCAGCAGCTGCAGCAACAACAGCAGCAACAGCAGCAGCAGCTGCAGTAGTGGCAGCAGCAGCGGCAGCAGCAGCAGTAGCAGTTACTGTAGTAGCAGCATCAACAGTAGCGGCTGCAGCAACCACTACTGATGTCAGCGGCTGTCCGCTGACGTCACTGCTGATGTCATCAACCACATACACAAAAAAAAGGGGGAAAAACCAGGAGGACACCAGGGGACTCTGCTGACGTCTGCCACCCTTGGCAGATGTCACTGCTGACACCAACAGAACACACCCAACAACAAAGGACACAAAAAAAAAAAAAACAAGGCTTGGGACACACCATGGCTGATTCTCACGAGGCGGAGGGGTCCTCTGCGGGGGGACCCCTACCTCCCCTTTCTTGCGGCACCTGCAGCAGCAAGAGCTGCACCAGCGGCAGCAGCCGCCACTGC
>SZWC01013908.1:22857-65433 GCA_023375785.1 Penium margaritaceum
ACTCACTCACTCACTCACTCACTCACTCACGCACTCACTCACTCACTCACTCACTCACTCACTCATTCACTCACTCACTCACTCACTCACTCACTCTCTCACTCACTCACTCACTCACTCACTCACTCACTCACTCACTCACTCACTCACTCACTCACTCACTCACTCACTCACTCACTCACTCACTCACTCATTCACTCATTCACTCATTCACTCTCTCACTCACTCACTCACTCACTCACTCCCTCACTCACTCTCTCATTCACGCTCTCACTCGCTCAGGCACTATCTCTCATTCACCCACTTGCGATCCATTCTTACAGCAGCCTCCTCATGAGTGATGATGTGTTTGTTCTTCACATCAGGTGTTTTTCTTGGACGCTGATGGCATCCTCCACTTTGCGCTCGCGTTGGTGTTGAGAAGAGTGAGGCGTAGGCAGAGGAGCATGGTGCGGATTGTTTTGCTTTTGTTGGGCTCAACACTGACCCTCTCGTACCTTGTTAGTGCTCTGGTGCTTTGGACGTAGGATGTGCGCATTGCTGGAAACACAGGCTGCACAGGCTTGCTGCAGTGCCAAGTCAATGGTACAAGTAATGCCGAGTTACACTACAGATAAGCAGTGCTTATGACTGCCTCCTTCGGCGTTCCTGTTGTCAAACAGGAATATGACTGTGACGTCATGTAGGTATCCACGATTGCACACAGTTTTGAAAATGTATTTGTCTGCATCCACACATGTTCGACAAAAGACCAAACATTTACTTCCTTTCAAGATTCTCCAAAGATGTGTGGAATCCTCCTAGGCCTGGTCATTTTGCAAAGGGACGCTTCCTTAGTTGGCTGGGAGGTTGCAAAGAGTTGTAAACATAACACATTAAGGACCGGGCCAAAAAGCTCGCAAACACATAAAACGCGAAGTGTGACTCTCATCTCCACAGAGCCGGCTAAGAATAGCTCACAAGCCAAGAAGGAAATTATGCTCACTCGCGGCATATGCCAACATGTGAGCAAGACAAAACAAACCGGATGGAGATGCCACCCCCACATGAGTTCTGCAAGGGAGCGAGGACCCCTTTGGTTTTGGATTACGAAGCAATATCTTAAACTATGTTCGTATGCCACTTTCTAACGTGTGAATGCAACACAAGACTTCGAGAATGCATCGCAATGATGGGTGAGGACCAATTCACTACACTCGTCTCACTTTGTGTTCCGTAGAAGAGGACCGATACATTGTTTCTCTCCCTTAGAATAGAGTTGTGATTTGTGACATTTCTGTCGACCTGTACAGTTTACTGTGACCACTCGGCCGTGTCCATACTTGTGCAGATCCCTAATGCGGACCGAGGCGGTACCAATGCGTCATCTGGTGGCGGACTACCAGCTTGGAGCTGAACGACGACCGTTCCAGAGCTCTGGACGCTACCCGGGACTTCCTGCAGTTTTTCTGCAGCACACACGACTTTATCGGTGGACTGGCCGTGGGCCCGATTTGCATGTTTTACATTGTGTGTCCACCGTTCGATGCCGGATGCATGCATGTGACCAATCGTAGCGTCCGGCTTGTGATCCTGCACGTCTAGGTTCAGACGGCGTAGCGTTCTGACATGTGTGCGCAGCGTTACGGCCAAAACAGTGGTTTTGGGCCGGTTTTAGGACAGATCTTGCTCTGCCGCGTGCGATACCCGCCGTGCGCCGCGGCAAGTACTTATGCCATGGACCTGTCATTTGTCATTTCTCTCTGCAAATGCTGTTGAAGCATTCAGACACTTTGCCTTGTGTCCCCTAGCCAAACTGTTGCCGTTGCGTGCATGACCTGTGACTGTCGTCACCGTCTGATCAGGCACTGACGCCTGGTCAACGAGAGTGTTGCTAGGAAGCTTCCTTGCATCTTCTCATGGTATCAGAGCAGTGAGACAGCTCTCACTGAGCTGCGCTGCAGAGACGCAGCAGAGCAGCAACAGTGAGAGTCACCGCTGCAGCAGATCTACTGGGGCCTGTCGAAGACAGCCGGTCGTCGTCGACGCAGCCCACACCTGTCACGTGAGACCATAACAGCGACGTTGCCACCATGCCAGCAGCAGCATAGCAGCAGAGCAGCAGCAGGAGCAGCGGCAGCAGCAGCGCCGTAGCAGCAGCTACAGCAGCGCGTGGCTACTGTAGCGAGTGCAGCCGCCGTCCGCAGCCACAGCGGCGGCCGCGGCAGTAGCAGCGAGCAGCGGCAGCGGCGGCAGCAGCAGCGAGCAGCGGCAGCCGCGGCAGCAGCAGCAGCAGCAGCGGCGTAGCAGTAGCAACGGCAGCCGCGGCGACACACCAGCAGATCAGCAGCAGCTACAGCAGTAACAGCGCAGCAACTGCAGCAGCAGCGGCAGCGCACGGCGGCGGCAACGAGCAGCAGACGTAGCGCGCAATAGCAGCAGCGGCATTACGCAGCCGCTGCTGCCACTGCTGCGCATGTAGCCACGCAGCTGCTGCTGTAGCTGATAGCACAGTTGCAACAGCAACTGAGCAGAAGCTGCTGCGTAGCCTCTCCGCAGCTTCCACGCAGCCGCCGTGGAGCGGATACACGCCCGCGTAGAACCGCGAGAGAAAAAAAAAGGAAAAAAAGGGGGGGAGTCGAGCCGACGTCAGCATTTCTGCCTGCTCACGTCATCAGGTCCTGCTGACGTCAGCAACCTCCTGCTGACGTCAGCACCATACTTAGCCAAATGTTTAGCCGGACAATAAAAAATTGCGAGCATCTCAACTCCTCGAGAAACGCTGACGCTTTCAAAATCCGGCAAACTTGACCTGTCGGCCTAAACTGAGAGGCGACATGGACTCGTCGGACAACAAGGAGAAGGCGACAGGTGATCCCTCCTCCTCCTCTTCTGGGGTCCTGAGCCCACGCTCGCAGGCTATTGAGGACCTGCAGAGCCAGTAGGTTGAGATGCGTCGCCTACAGCAGGAGCAGACTGATGCCATCCGTACGCTGACTGAGCTTTTGCGTGGCCAGTCCACAGTCCCACGGCAGGTTTCCGAGGGAGCTGTTGGCGTCGCGATCTCTACACAACAGTCAGCTCAGGCACCCGTTACAGGAGCTCGACCTGACCCACCACCTCCTGACCTCCTGGATGATGAGCCATTCATGCCAGGCATGCCAGATGACTCTTCGGATCATGAGATTCGAGTTCTTCAGGAGCGCCTCCGTCAGCTGCAAACGGGCATGAGATTTCCTCGGATCCCTACGGTGCGATCGTTACCCGACTATCCCGGTGACTATCCCCTTCCAGGAGTCTTCCCCGTCTCTCGTCCTCCTCGGCCTGCGGTTGCTCTCCCCACGGAGCGGCAACCCAAGGACTTTGAGACACCAACTCCACGGTACATCACTGAGGACGGCTTCGACTGCTGGGAGATCCTTTTTCAGGACTGGGCTACTTCAGAGGGCGTGTGGCCCTACTACCACAGCCCGTATCAGCCTACAGACCCAGCACAGGTGCTGGGTCATGCCAGGGCGATGCGCGGACTCCTCTACGCCATGCCACGCAAGACCGTTGTCGACTTCCGCCCCTTCCTTTGAGAGCCTGGCACAGGCACGGGCGCCGACCCACGCGGGGGTTGGGATCTGGCCTTATCCCTGCTGGCTGCAGAGACGCATGCCACCCGTGCAGCACACATTGGTGCCTTTCATTCTCTCCGTCAGGGGCCTGCAGAGCCTGTAGCTAATTACTGGAGACGCGCCATGCGCATCTACACGTGCTTTGGGACCTCCGGAGGCACACAGCTGTGGGCGCTCCGTACGATGATGCTCGGAGTTCGCCTTGAATACACTAACATCTTCACACGGTACAGCGACGCTGTCCTCGAGCCCTTTTCAGCCACTCTGCAACTTCTCCCTTGGGCGCACCAGCTCTTCCTCCAGGTGACTTCAGCCCGCGAGGCAGCCGTGGCCCATCAGGAGACTTCCTTTGCTGTAGCAGTCATCGCATCACCACCATCATCCCTCCTGCAGTCTCCTTCTTCATCCTCCATCACGTCCTCGTCTTCCTCCTCCTCCTCGGCCCCGCCCACACCCACTCAAACACAAGGTGTTGCAGCAGTAGCTCAGGGGAAGAAGAAGAAGGGGAAGCGGGGACCAGGCCAGCAGCAATCACAGAAGCAGTCGTCCTCCAGTGGTAGCAGTGGACGTTCCGTTCACTACTACAACTGTGGAGGCGTCCATCGCTACACGAGTGCCAGCAGCCGCTCAACTGGGCGCGGATTACTCGTGGGCTCTAGGCTGCACACGCCCTCCATTCCACGTCTAGCACGTCATCCTCAGGACGCGTGGCGGCCACAACTGCAGCTGTTCCTGCTTCTCCACCGGCGAGTAGCAGCGATCCGGACCCACGCGACCATACCATCGTCGAGCTGCGACACCTTCTGGTGCTGCGCTTTCAGGGAGGTGCGAGTGTGTTGTTACAGCCGAGTGATTCATAGACTGTCGGTCCGTCTGTTCTTGTGGCTCGGGATGACTCGTGTGGGGGGGCACAGTCGGCATGTGATGATGATGGACCTGACTGTACAGATTGGATTCCTGAGTCTCACCTTTGTGCCCTTCGTTGTTTCTCCCCACCTGCTGCCCAACGTTCGTTTGAGGCCGAGTGTTCCATTACCCGTTGTACAGTGACGTCCTCCAGTCGTGATTCAGGTGTCACTTGGATCATCGATTCAGGTGCCACTCATCACATGACGTGTCGTCGTAGTGACTTTGTTGTTCTCGGCCCTGTTGCGTCTGTTTGGTCTGTCCGCACAGGCTGTGGTCAGTCCTTGCCAGTCCATGGTGTTGGGGTCGTGCGTTTCGATGGTTCGTCTAGCCCCTTGTATCTCTCCGAGGTGCTGTTTGTGCCTGACCTTGAGCTCAGTTTGCTTTCTGTACGTGCTTGCACTCTGATGGGACTCTCTGTGGAGCACACTGCCGAGTCCGCGACTATGGCTGCCATTGACACTCGTAGCGTGGTTCTGCGTGCCTCTGTTGTGGATGACCTGTACCGTGTCTCCCGGACTTCTGCTCCTTGCTCTCCTTCCCCTTTCACTCGTGTTTTTGTCACTGGTGTCTTGTCTCCTGAGCACCAACGATTGCTTCATCGTCGTTTGTGTAATGTGGACTCCGACACTGTGTCGAAGCTCATTCGGACACAGCTCGCTCTCGGTCTTGATGTGGCTTCTTTCGAGAAGCCGCCCAAGACCGACTGTCTCTTCTGCGCCCAAGGTAAGATGCATCACTGCACCTACCCTGACTCTCGTTCTCGCGCATTTCGCCCTCTCGAGTCGGTCCATTCGGACCTTCTTGGTCCTCTTCCTGTCGAGTCTTTGTCCGATAGGGGTCGATACGTCCTGACTCTGACTGATGACTTCACCCGGATGTGGTGGGTCTACAGCCTACGCCAGAAGAGTGACACCGCTCTCGCGGTTCGCCTCTGGCTAGTGATGGCTGAGCATCAGTCCCGCCACACACTGCACACCTTCCGCTCGGATCGTGGCGGCAAGTTTCTAGGTGAGATGGACAGCTTCTTTACTGAGCACAGGATTTTTCACCGAGTCTCCGCTCCTATTACTTCTCAGCAGAACGGTATTTCTGAGCGTTGGAACTGCACCATGGAGGATGCGGTTCGCGCTATGCGGTCAGAGTGCGGTCTCCCAAAGTCCTTCGCTTTTGAGGGCTTTGCCTACATGACTTGGGTCTGGAACCGACTCCCGCACGGTCCCCTTCCGGACCACGTTACACCGTATGAGCTCTGGTCCGGCCACCGTGCTTACCTTCATCTCGCTCGCATCTGGGGGTCCTTGGCTTCCGTGTGGTACACCGAGGACCAGCAGGGGTCCAAGGTCTCACCACGGGGTCGCTTGTGTGCCTTTGTAGGCATCTCCCCGCGATCAAAGGCCTGGCGTTTTTGGGACCCTTCCCGTCGTCGCATTGTTGAGTCACGTGACGCGCTCTTCTTTGAGTCCCTCACCTACCGTGATCTGACGTCGATTACTTTGCTATCTGCCATGCACATCCCTACGTGTGAGGTTTCTCGCCGGATGGGGGAGTCTTCGCCTGCGAGCACCCCTCGCCATGCTGATGTGTCCGTTTGAGCTCCCTCCACTTCACGGTCTCCGGCTCTTGATGACCCAGCGATCATCGTTGTCGGCCCAGAGACCTCTCTAGCACCACCGGCTTCTACCGCGGTTCCCTCGTCTCCCTCAGGTACCCATGATCCTACACCTGTGCGTACTCTTGTGTCCGTCGGCACTCCTGCCTCTGTGTGTGGCCCTGCCTCACCTGCCCTTACTGTCACACCGAGTCCCGTGTCTCCCACACACGCATCTCCTCGCACGACATCATCAGCTCCCTTGCCTCAGCGCTCCCCGGCTGTGATTGTGCCCGTTCCTGAGCCTGAGGTGTGCCCCTCGAGCCCAGGTTACTCCCGTGAGCCTGGCGGTCGTCTTTGACCATTGGACTCCGGAGCTCAGCGAGCGTCTGGCCCTGCACCCAAGCGCTCCATTCGCAGTGTCGCAAGTGGTGACCCCGACACAAAGGCCCTAGGCCTGAGTGTCCGCACTGAGCACACAGAGGTACACCCGGTGTGTCCCGTAGGGCACGATCTCATCACTCGCGAGTTCCACATCGCGTGTGATGCAGTAGCCGATCTTGTGGTTGTTGGACCTAGCACCGAGGCGTGTGCTCTTGCCACGCAGAGCTCTCCCTCTTTGGTGCCTGACTCGGGCACACTGAGGGAAGCTCTCTCATCAGACGATGTAGACGCCTGGCATGCTGCCTGCGAGGACGAGCTTCACGCCATCCGAGAGCATGGAGTTTACGAGCTAGTCGACCTTCCACCTGGGAGGAAGGCTATTCAGGTCAAGTGGGTCTTTCGCAAGAAAGTGAAGCCAGATGGCTCATTGGAAAGCCACAAGGCTCGCTTGGTCGTCAAGGGGTACTCTCAGATTGAGCGCATCGATTACACTGACACCTTCGCCCCTGTCGGCCGTATGACCTCAACTCGAGCTCTGTTCGGTGTAGTGGCTCAAAATGACCAGGAACTACACCAGATGGATGTGAACAATGCGTTCCTCCATGTCTCTCTGGATGAGGAGATCTATGTGGCTCAACCACCCGGCTTTGAGGACGGCGACAAGGTCTGGCGCTTCTGCAAGTCCTTGTACGGCCTCAAGCAGTCTCCTCGATGTTGGAACCAGGAGATCACTGGCACCCTGACTCGTGCTGGATATGTACAGAGCAAGGCAGATCCCTCTCTCTTCATCCGCCAGATGCCTGAGCGGTTCACCACCATCCTGGTCTATATCGACAACCTTCTGATCGCGTCTCCTTCACTGGAGGCCATGAAGGAGGCCAAGGTCGTCCTCCAGACTGCCTACAGGATGAAGGACCTTGGTTCTACAACGGTGTTTCTTGGCATGGAGATCCTATGAGACCGCAGACGTCGTACTGTGCTACTGCACCAGGCCCGATACGCACGCGTTATGGAGGAGCAATTCAGCGACCTCCTCGGCGCCGTGCCCACGGCTTCCACACCTCTCACACCCGACGGGCAGGATGCCCTGAAGGTGGACGATCCCACACAGCTAGGGGAGACAGTGGATGTGACCTTGTGCCTCCGTCTCATCGGATCTCTGATATACCTGGCCACTACCACACGTCCGGACATCGCATTCGCCGTCAACCTCCTTGTCCAATTTTCGCAGGCTCCACGTGCTAGAGCGCTTCATGCGACTGTGCGAGTGGTGCGGTATGCGGTCTCCACACCGTACCTCGGACTGTGCTTTCGCCGGCAGTGTTCGGTGGTCCTTGACGGCTACACTGACAGCGACTGGGCCAAGAGCCCAGACGGACGCAGTCGCACCGGCTACGTTTTCCTGCTAAGTGGTACCATTATGTCCTGTCGCAACGGGAAGCAGGACTGCATTGCACGTAGCTCATTGGAGGCAGAGTATGTCGTTCTGGGTGCAGGGGCTGCTGAGGCGGTATGGTTACAGCGCCTGTTCCTTGAGCTGGGTTAGTCAGTACCCGCCATTGTGCTTCGTTGCGACAACCAGAGTGCTCTTGCCATTGCGGAGGATAGTGGTGTCTTCCATGCTCGCACAAAGCACATTACAGTGGAACATCACTTTGTGCGTGACCTGGGGGAGCGACACGTGATCTCTGTCATTTGGGTTGGCACTAACGTGGAGCGTGCTGACTTCTTGACAAAGGTACTAGCACGCGGTAAGTTCCTGGTGGCCATTCGTTCTGTCGGACTTCGCCCCTTGCCTAAGACTTGTTGAGTGTGAGGTGTTGTGGTGGCCATTCGTTCCGTCGTTGTACGCATTGTTCTACTCGTTTGAGTACTGCACGTGTATGGACATGCGTACCATCGGGTCATGGGGGAGTGTTGTGATTTGTGACGTTTCTGTCGACCTGTACAGTTTACTGTGACCACTCGGCCGTGTCCATACTCGTGCAGATCCCTGATGCGGACCCAGGCGGTACCGGTGCGTCATCTGGTGGCGGACTACCAGCTTGGAGCTGACCGACGACCGTTCCAGAGCTCTGGACGCTACCTGGGACCTCCTGCAGTTTTTCTGCAACACGCAGGACTATATCGGTGGACTGGCCGTGGGCCCGATTTGCATGTTTTGCATTGTGTGTCCACTGCTCGATGCCGGATACATGCATATGACCAGTCGTAGCGTCCGGCTTGTGATTCTGCACGTCTAGGTTTAGACGGCGTAGCGTTCTGACATGTGTGCGCAGAGTTACGGACAAAACAGTGGTTTTGGGCCGGTTTTAGGACAGATCTTGCACTACAGCGTGCGACACCCGCCGTGCGCCGCGGCAGGTACTTATGCCATGGACCTGTCATTTGTCATTTCTCTCTGCAAATGCTATTGAAGCATTCAGACACTTTGCCTTGTGTCCCCTAGCCAAACTCTTGCCGTTGCGTGCACAACTTGTGACTGTCGTCACCGTCTGATCAGACACTGACGCCTGGTCANGCGTGCGACACCCGCCGTGCGCCGCGGCAGGTACTTATGCCATGGACCTGTCATTTGTCATTTCTCTCTGCAAATGCTATTGAAGCATTCAGACACTTTGCCTTGTGTCCCCTAGCCAAACTCTTGCCGTTGCGTGCACAACTTGTGACTGTCGTCACCGTCTGATCAGACACTGACGCCTGGTCAACGAGAGTGTTGCTAGGAAGCTTCTTTGCATCTTCTCAAGAGTAACAAATGAACACTTACAAAATGCAAAGAAAGAGACGAGACCCAAGCTTGAAAGGGTGCATCCCACTTGGGAGATGCGCAATAGAACTCAAGCTTGGGCGTCCTACTTGTATCATTCTCACCACCTCTCAATTGCATGCAAATGGCTCCGCCTCGATGGCACTCTCTCCACAAACCGGGATGTGGACAAACAACAACTGTTGATGTGAAGCTAATTTCATTGAAACCTTTGCTCTGTACAGTTTGACATAGGCAAGTCCATGTAAAGAAAAGACTGGTCACCGCATCACAGCTAAGGAAAGGGCGAAATAGCCAAGACATCTACGCAAGCAAAGAAAAAAGGCCAAGAATTTCCAATTCTTTGCTGGTTTGACTCCCAACTTATTTATCCTAGTTGTCCGGTCACAAAACTTATGCCCTAACGGTAGGCCCGATCTTTCAGCGCTAGTTAATCTCTTTGTCACCGACAATGCACAGATCACTACTTTATTCTCGAACCAATAGATGAGATGTTTCTTGTCCAAACAATGTTTACGGGGGAACCCTAGGTATACACTTTACTATAGAAAATTTTTAAAAGCAAACATAATCTCAATTTAGGTCTAATTCATTGGAAATATTTTAAGGCATGCAGGCCCATGCAAAAACGAACATGTGCTCTGTGTGTGAGTGCGATGCAACACGGTAAGAATTTGGCTAAGTCTAGAACGCTGATATAAAAGAACAGGGAGATTTTACACATGAACCCCTAGTAGGCTCATATAGGGGCGCCGGCAGCAAGCCGCACAGGGCCTTGTCACCCCTGCTGAACCCAAATGAATCAATAGGGAGAACACACTGCATACACTATGACAGCAACAAAGGTGGTCTCCTCAAGGCACAGGAATAGCTCTTTGAGTGCCCGGGTCTCGACCACCGAGAAAATATGAGCAGTGCCAAAAAAATCTTGGAATCAACGTCCAAACATCACACACGGCTTTCCAAACATCGGAAGCCCCACAACAGCCATCGGGTCTCCTTGTCACACCGGTACAGTCCACCGGGTGCGCGGATCTCAACCCACCAAGAAAACTCTCCTACCTCCTGACAAGCCCACATGGCTGCAGGAACGCATCGACCGCGTCTCGCCGGCGTTGTCGTAGGTGTTGGAGAAGTCTCGGTGCAGTCCAGAGGCCCGTCGTGTCGTCACGCCCTCCTCTACCATATACCTCGAATGTCGGTGTATCGGTAAACCAGCAGTGTTGGTCATAACGAGTGGAAGCCACACAAACCAACACTCCCCCTGGCTGACATAGCCGTCCACGCCAGATGGAATGAACGAAGGCATGGAACAACAACGTATACCAAACCACAATATGCATCAGGCAACCACACACACACACCTCTGCTACCCACCTAAGGTCTCCCTAGACACTGGCACATGCTAACAAGTGTCTGGGTCTCGACCATGGGAGGAGTGATGCACACGTGCACAAACCAGTGTAATGCACATCAGATATGTTAGGCGACAAGCGGAAAGTTTACAAATGAGCAAGGAGAGCTTACAAATGAGCCCCTAGCAGGCTTATACAGGGGCGCCGGCAGCTAGCCGCACCGGGCCCCGCCACCCCTGCTGAACCCAAATGAGTCAATAGGGAGAACACACTGCATACACCATGAAAGCAACAAAGGTGGTCTCCTCAAGGCATCGGAACAGCTCGCCGAGTGCCCGGGTCTCGACCACCGAGAAAATATGAGCAGTGCCAAAAAAATCTTGGAACCAACGTCGAGACATCACAGACGGCTTTCCGAACATCGGAAGCCCCACAACAGCCATCGGGTTTCCTTGTCGCACCGGTACAATCCACCGGGTGTACGGGTCTCAACCCACCGAGAAAACTCTCCTACCTCCTGACAAGCCCACATGGCTGCAGGAACGCATCGACCGCGTCTCGTTGGCATTGTCGTAGGTGTTGGAGAAACCTCGGTGCAGTCCGGAGGCCCGTCGTGTCGTCACACCCTCCTCTACATATACCCCGAATGTGGGTGGAAGCCACACAAACCAACATAATGTATACAAAAGAAATTTGTATAACGAGAAACATTTGGGAAATTCTTTCCATCATTCTCGACAGATAAAATCAAATTATGAATAGCATAGTTCATATTCATGTACTTATATAAACTTATTGATACTTTCAATTGTTTTGTAACTATAGGGAAATTTTTCAAATAAGTAAATGTAAAAGAATTATTCAAAATGTTTAAAACTATATAAATATGATTAATTGTGTCAATTAATGCAACAAACCGTACACAAAATTAACAAGTTTGCCTCCAGGGAGAGAAAATAAGAAACCATTGATAAAATTTTTAAAAACAAAACCATACATCACTGGAAGCAAATTTTTTCTATGAAAAATAATACATCCTAATGAAAAATAGGGTTAGTGTTTGAATTCGGACAAAGAATCATAGGGAGACATTATCTTGAATGTTTTCTCAAGGATGAGATGTTTGTTCTTATTGGTATAAAAACATCACTGGTGTGAATTTTGGATGAATCACACATTTCAAATAACTGAGTAAAACTCATAGATAGTTAAAACACTTTTAGAATATGTTCTATGCACAAATTATTTTTTGTCAATGGCTGGACACATTAAACATCTCAAACTACTTGATACATTTGCTAGAACAATCCAGAAATATCAATGTTTTAGTGAGTGATTAAACATACATGGGAATCTGTAATTTTTATCAAGTTTTGTGATGAACATTCTAAAATTATGTTTTTACTACGAAATCCCCACACAAAAGTTCTTTCAAATAGAAAAGAAATTAAAATTAATTCATTTAGGAAGACAAATCTAAAATAAAATTTTAACTTTATTTGAAGTGAAAATCCAAACCTTTCCTAATAAATTAATAACAATAAGAAATCTCTTTTTTAAATAGTTAGATCTTCAAATTTACCATAAACGAAAGTATTTATACTAAATGCTTTCTTTTGAAAAGATGCATAGTTGAAAATTCATGTATGATTTTTAAGCCTTTACTAATAAAAGGCTATGAACAAGGGGAGTTATGGGAAAATTAAACGATCTTTTTGTTTCAATAGTGAAAATGCCAATTCCCCCATGTTTTGTCACTGATGACCCTCATATACCCCTCCATGAGAATAAGCCTCATCTGCCCCTCCGTCAGAACAACAAGCCTCATATACCCCTCCGTCCAACCCATTCGCCCCTTTCCCACAATAGCAAGACCTATCTACCCCCCGATCTAGCCATGCTCAAACACCAACGATGTTGTTGCTTAAGCGTGGCAAAATCGGGCATGTTGTGCTAGAATGCGGCACTCCATGGCGTTTGCGACGGAGGGCCGTGATAGAATCGAGGGGTGGAGGGGGGTAGGAGATTGACGGCCGACATCCGTTGATCGAAACTTCATCAACTGTTGCCCCCCCTCACCCCCCTTGCCTCTGGTAGCCCACCTGCCCACCCACACACCCGTGAATTGAGGCCCTCGCAATTGAGGGCTGAGATAGAATGGGCGCTTGGTGGGCTGCTGAGAGCGAAAGGGAAGTGCGAAGGAGGGGGAACTTCATCGAGGATTCCAGCCAACGGGCGTCCGTAGGTATCCCCACTCCATCAATGGGGAGTCAAAAATCCCTCTTTTTGTATTTTACATTTTTGAAACTTTATGCTCTTATCTGATATTCAAACCGTAGACAATCACACCCCATAATTACACCCGTCGGTTCAGGGTTTTTTCTTGCGCGGGGACCTCCTCGGCCCCAATGTAGCATGGCATAGCAAGTTCTTGTTTAGCGCATGGGGAGTCTCCGAACGCCCATGAAAAATCCATGCAAACCACTTTCGAAAAACCACAAACCCTCCTATTAAGGAGTTTGTGATGATTGGGTTTAAAAATGTGGCGTCAGCATGTTGACGTCGAATCTATGCGACATATACATGCTATCATTTGACAAACAAGAGGAGTATATCGTTGATTCTCTACGTGTTATGCTGGTCGGAATTGAGGTGGTTCACATTTGAAAACGGAGCTTGTCACCTTTCATAAGAGGTGTTATTTGGATATTCTTGAGAAGCGAAAAGTCTGCTTCATTGTTGTAAGTGACAAAACTTGGCGATGTATACACAACATGCTAGTACAAGAAAATGAGGCTCGGTCGAGCCGTTTGGGTTTTCAGCGGTTCGTGTGATGTGACGCCATGTCCTGATTCCTCAGCTTGAGAAGTCCCTTGTTGGTTCGACGGGGGGCTTCAAGATTGAATTTGGAGTTGGCGAGGTTTATCGAAGTCGCTCGAAAGAACCTCGTTCGTAGTCTCGAAACGTCAAGGAACGTTGAGAACATGTTCTGGTGAGTTACGGAAGTGACCCAAAAAGTAGTCGTTAACGCGTGAGGATTCCGGGGTATTCCGAAGAATTCCCTCTGAGCACGGAAAAAGTTGTCGCGACTAAGTCGCGATGTAGGATGGGAGCAGCAGAGCAAAAATCAGGCCGCCTCTGGGTTTGGGCCCAGTGTGTGCCATTGGCATAACACTATGCCTGCACACTCGCGTTTGTGTAGAAGGGGCGGATCATGCTTATTGTTGCAAGGAAGGGACGGATAACGCTTATTGTTCCGATGTAGGGACGGGGATGGGGCTTGTTTTTCCGAGCGAGGGGGGGATCTGGCTAATTGTCCAAAAGGAGGGGTACATGGTCATTTCGCCCAAATAAAAATTGCAAACTATTTCATTCTCTTAAAAAATCATATCTTATTCTAGTGTGACGAATAGTATTTATCCTTTTTGTAAATGAGTGTATCATATTCTAATTCTAATTTTAAAGTAAAAAAAAACAACTTAAGGACCCCATGATCATTTCCCTTTGCTTTTTATTGAAATGGAAACGACCTGTTACAACCTTCATTTTAGACAAAATATTTGGCGTGGTAGTTATAGTGTTTTAAAGATGCAAGGCTTCATTGTTTTTAATGAATTCATCGATATTTATCATTTCTATTCCTGAAGGCATGTTAGATCTATTTGAGTGTGAATTCACTTTCTGTTTTTCACTTTCTGATATGTATTCTTATAGTTCTAATTAAAAAATAATTATGTGCAAGCATAACTTCATCTAAATAAAGCAACTTCAATAAATAAGGAAACCATTTGAAATCATCGATAGGTTGATGGAATGCAATTTGTATGATCTCTTTCCGTACTTTCATTTCTTTTCCTTCGTTACGACCAATGAAACAAATGTCCTAAGCTGTAGTTTTTACTAATCAAACATTTGTACTAACAAGACCAAGATTGGGCTCATGTTTGCCTGAAAATGTTTCCGTTGTATACTATAGACCTAGGATTGCCCTGAAATCATTCTTAGGTTAAGAAAAATCTCATGCATTGGTTTATGAATAAAGTGGATATTTGTATATTGCCTTTGACAAAGGGGTTAGCAAGTGCTCGGATGTCAATGCTACAGGTTGCAAATACGTTTTGTGACCGGAAAACCAGGAGAAACAAGTTTCGAGTGGAATCACCTAAGGCAATCAAAGAGAAAACTTGTAGCTAGCAAAGCAATTGACCTTAAAATTAAAGCAATGTCTACCTCGATGGACTTGTTCGATAGGTGGCATGAGTCGACAATCAAGCCAAGAGATTGGGGTGATGCGCCACCATCGTTGTCGCAAAAATCAGGTTTGAGCAACAAGGCCATTTTCTTTTAGACAAACCCTAATTCATCAATTTACAGTCGGCTATGTTTATGTGGACAGAGTCCACATAAACATAAAAGCCTACATCCCCAAACAACGGGTTGTGTGTACAACAAAAAATGCCCTAATGGGCTTGATCACGGCTAAGCAAAGACACTTTTTTTTGAGACGCAAGCCCACGTTTTTCCATACAAACCAGTTTAAAGCCGTACATCGAATTACTTCCAAGGTTTTTTTTTTTTTTTTTTTACGCAAGTTCCCTTTTTAAGTATGCAAATCCGCGCATCCCCAACGTTAAACACAAGCAAAGCCTCTTTCAAAGAGTCTCAAATGCCTCGATAGAGGGCTTTGTGATTGTTTGTAGGATGTTGTCAAGATTTCAATGCTTCATGTCATGCGGTACAAACATTGCAATTGTTTTTCATGTTCTATTCATTTGTTATGACTAGCGGACACATTGTTGTTACAAATGCGTGATTGGAAATTGGTTTGATTTGGTACAAAATCAAGGACATCCCAGCTTAATCAAGAAGTGTGTGGCAACTCTCCTAACAACAAGCACAACGCATATATTGTATTTAAATTCCAAAGGAAGAAAACAAATCAGCATTGAAAATGGACTAAAGAATAAACAGACTAATTTTCACCATTTCTTGTAGAAGAAAAGGATAAACATAGAAACAAATATCAAATAATACAACCATAACATTATGGTATGTGCCATTTAGATTTCTCAACATAGAAACTGAACATAGACTATTGTTTTTGCATTCATCCTATACTTTTGTATCAAACTTATCCAAGTTTGTTGTAATCAATGTATGCATTGCATGCATGCACATCTAAAATGGTCATAGAACGGTTTGAAGGTAATAAATGAAAATTAAAATCAATTCTAAAAATTGAAAATTCATACAGTGGGACCCTATTCCCATGACCTTATACTGGTTATGAAATCATTTGTCTCAAAACATAGCATAGATTAAGTGGAACCTGTATAAATCAAGGGAAAATGTATCCAATTTTCTTGGTCTACGGAACAAAGTGATGTTGACTGACGTAGAGAAATCACGACAAAGGCAGAAGATTGCTTTGATATCACAGAAAATATTTTTTTTTCCAGCACACGATCTTATGCCTACTTTATGCTATGGTTGAACAACATCAATGTCAGTACTCGCTATCGTAGTTGTCACCTGGTAGATATGGCAATCTATCGGCCACGATAGGATAATACAATGCTTTTTTAAGAGCACTACGTGGTTTGCTTCGCAACAGGGACGTTCCCACCAACCTTGCATTAGAGAAATTATTTTCGACAAACTGTTCTGGAAATAGCTGCTACATCAAGTGGATGATGCGGGCAATCGGATGCGCCAAGGACATAAGTATGGTTTGTTGATTCTGTGTTGTAGGGATAAAAGTTTCAAGCATTTCACCCGTCCACTCTGTGACTACATAAGCATTGTTACCGTATTCATCGGAACCATTTTTGTGTAAGGTAATTCAACAGAACAATTGTCTATCACATGGTGATCGCATGATTGGCAAACACCTGTTGAACCTACAAGCATCAGTTGTTATGGGGATTTATCACAGCATTGCTGATAAGCGATAAAAGGCAGACAAGAATCCGCTTCAAGGGAAGGGTTGAACTAAGAACCTAGCACAATGTTAACCCTAAATGATTTATTTCTATCTATTCTTCTTACCAACATCTCTCATCCCATCCAAATTCTTCTAATTGCTTTCATCTTCTTCTCAGTTTGGTATGATGCATCAAACAACAACATTATTTCACCTTTCATACATTACTTTACGTTTCCTTTTCATTCGTAATCCATGTACGCATTGCGTAAAACTTGTTTTTTTTTTTTTTTTTTCACGCAAACCCCCCGGTCTGATTTAGGGTTTTGTATGTTTGGAGCGGGCGGTGCCCGTGCCAAACACAAAACCCTAAATCGAACTGGGGTGTTTCTGTATCAGAAAAAAGAGGGTCATCGCTCCCTCGTGATCGAGCAAAAACACCCTTCTTTCATTTTTGACATTTTTAATACACGCAAACCTATTCTTTCAAAGCATGGGGAGTCTCAAACTTCCCTCAAACTCTAACCCCCCCCCCCCCCCTAGAATCACAAACTCTTCAACAAAGGGGTTTGTGATACTAGTGGGGGACGCCGTATGGCATGTGTTGTCGACGCCTGACATGCAGGCTCGCCATGCCTTTTTGCCATTTTTCTTCGTTACTCGCGTGGCTGTAGCAATGGCCGTTTGGTAGCTAGGTTATTTTTCACTCGACGACGGGTGGATGAGCTATTTAGTTCCAAAAACCCTTAAGGATTCTGTTGGGAGAAACACTTTGCACTCTCTATGAGTAAGATTGCAAAGAGAGGTAACGTACATAATGGTTTCGGTGCTCGGCTGGTGACATATGCAACAATGTCGCCTTGCCTACAAATAGTGCAACATGCAATTGTACACCTTTTAGCATGGCCATGAAAAGGGAGTGTTGTCAAAACCTTGAGCTGTAGAAGCTCAGGCAGGACATAGTGGGTTGACACATGCTGAGGTTCGGCATGAAGTAAGGAATCTTACATGTAAAGAACTCGCACATGAGGCCAATGGTCAGTTCACCCGGAAAATTCTAATGACCACGTACTGAGTAACAAATATGTTGCCAAGGCGCAAAGATGAGGCACTAGGAGTCCTCATGAAGTCTTGTAGGTGAGCTGAGTAAATCACCGGTTGTCACCACGTCAGTGTAGGTAGCTTAGGTTGCTAGGACGAGCAAGTAAGCAATTAAGTAGGAGGAGCGGTGCTATGCCATGGATTGGGACAAGCTTACTTCCACGTAAGAGTGGCTAAAAAACAAGTGAGCGAGTAAGGAGGGAGCGAAGCGATGAGTGCCACCCACGCGAGTCTTTTGACATAGGCGCCCGGACGCCACCCAGGGATCGAACCCAATCCTGGAGCAAACGAGCTCCAGGTGGTTTCTCACACGCCGACATGAATGATGCACGGTCCCGAGGGATCAGCAACGTGGCATCAATAGGCTAATTCATGCATGTACGAGAAACTCAAACCAAATCGGCCACGAGTGTATGTGGGTGAAAGCACTCATGTGAATGAGTGCCCCATGTCAGAATGTAAAAGCATTAAGCATGTAAGATTTCATCATGACAGGCAAGCTCTCCATAGATCTGATGTTGGGGTGTGACCACCACTTGAGAGCTTGATGGTGGAGCCACCACTGTGCGCTCCATGATGCCCCACAGTGCAGCACCCCTTGATCTTTATTCCAGATCAATCACGTGTAGTGATGATGTGTGTGTGAATAGAGTCAAGAGGTTACTTGCGTGTGTTACACTCATAACCAACAAATCCCCATGACCCACGGACAAACAGCCCACACAAGTGTAAGAGCATGCACAGTCACAAAACAACATGACTCACAAGACCCATATCAATCAGGGACATCACGAGAGCGCAGCAGACCAATAGCATGTACATCCGCTTTGAACATGCCACTACGGAGAGCTTTGGTAAGGAAGTCTGCACACTGCTGATAAGTATCGACCTAGAAAGCCTGAACTTCTCCAGTAGCAATGCGCTCGCGAACAAAGTGATACTCAATGGCTAGGTGCTTGGTGCAGGAGTGATGCATTCCATTGTGCTCAGTGATAGCCTTGGATTTTAGGTTGCCACAGCACAGGGTGATGCAACGGATGGGAACACGTAATTGTTGCAACAAGAGAGATAGCCAAAGACCCTCACACGTACTTGCACCAATCACCATGTAGTATGCCTCACTTGAACTAAGATGCCAGCCCCACTAAAAAAAAAGGTACAACCAGTGTGACTCCGAGCATGAGTGTCGTGTGAACAATCAGTGTCTGTGTATCCGTCAACTACCACGGAGGGCGGAGTACGATAGTAAAGCTCCACTCGCACAGTGGACAGTGCGTAGCGGACAACAGGAAGTGCCGTCTCAAGGTGTCTTTGGCGAGGCGGTTTGGAGAACTGGGCCAAGAAGTTGACGGAGAAGGCCACGTTTGTCCGAATGGTGGTCGCAATATACATGAGAAAGCCGATCACACTGAGGTAGTCGGTGATATCGATAGTCTTTCACAGTTGCGTTGGATCAAGAGAATTCATCAGGCGTTGGCTTGTTGCAGTCATCGGTGTGGACGCAACAAGGGTGTCGGCCACCGAGGAGGCAAAGCGCTCTCTCCTAGGCAAAGCACTCTATCCAAGTGTGGAAATTCATGCAGCTTGGTGCTCGTACAAGGCACAACGCTGACGGGCACACTCAAGTTCCATGCCAAGAAAATACTTGTGATAGACCCAATTCCTTTATCGTGTATATGGACTGCAGGAGTTCCTTCACTGATTGGATAGCTACGGAACTAGAAGAGGCAATGAGTAGGTCGTCGATGTAGACCAAAATGGCTACGAGTGGCTTTGAGAACACACTCCAAAAGAGTGTAAGGTCATAGGACTGTCTATAGCCACCTCTCTGAAGAGTGGAGGATATCTCCATGATCCAATAACACGACGACTGCTTGAGCCCAAACATGGCCTTGCACAGCCGTCAGACCTTGTTTGTGTCATCGGTAAATCCCGGTGACTAGACCATGTAGATCTCTTCTTCAAGTTGACCATGCATGAAGGCATTGTTGACGTTCATCTATTCTACTTCCCAGTCATGCTCGGTGACAAGACTCAGGAGCGCTTGGGCAGTAGTGTACCGTCCGACCGAAACGAAGGTCTCATCAAAGTCAATCCCAAGGATCTGAGAGAACCTTTTGGATATGAGGCAAGCCTTTTACCAACCAACTTTGCCATCACACTTCAGTTTTTGCCACATGACCCAGCGAGCAAACACACCCCTCCCACGGCCGACGAGGCGAGGAAAGGGAGGAGGTTCGTGGGACGCTAGACAAATCATGAGGAAAGACACCCTCAAAGAAGAGGGCATCGTAGGACTCAATGACACAAGACCATTCAGTGTCCTAAAAATGCCAAGCCTTCGACATGGATGAGACACGAGGAAAGGTACACTGGCAGGTGTGGGGGCTGAGTTTTCCATCTCAAAAGTCCTCCGAGGGCCAGATGAAAGCGACACAACTCCATACGCGAGCAATACGCAGGTCCGTGCGATGACTGTACCAACGCTCAAAGGGAGTGACATGAGGAGGGAGAGGGGCCATACCCAGGTCATGTAGTACATGGCTTCAAAGGAGAAGAGAGGAGGAAGGGAAGAGGCACTGAGGAGAGTACGGACATCGTCGGTAAGGGTGCGGTTCTAGCATTCAAAGACACCATTCTCTTGAGGTGTGTAGCAAGAAAACGACTCCATACACACCCTGTGGAGGTCAAGAAGCAGGCCGTGGGTCCCATAAGCTCTGCACCACAATCACAATGAAACACCTTCAAGAGGCGACACATGTTAGCTCAGCTTGGGGAAGCCAGGACTCAAGAGTCGAGCACACGTCACTCTTTTGGCGGAGGGCAAAGATCTGATGCATCCGAGAGAAATCATCTTTGAGAGAGGACGTAGCAGCCAACACCTCCGATTCCATCATGGGCAAGGGGTCCCATGACGCCAGCATATAAGAGGTCAAGGGGGTAGGACGTGCATGACTCAGAGGTGGAAAAAGGGGATTGGTGCATTTTTTCTTGGGCGTAGTCAAGGCAATCAGTAGAGTAGGGAGCTGGGAAAGTGGAAGCATGAAGACTGTGAGCGGGCTGGTCATGAAGCAAGCTGTCAATAGTAGCGATGTGAATCTGGCATATGTGGCGGTGCAGCAACTATGCATGCATTGGTGTTACGCCAAGCGGAACGTAGGTGGTTCACAGGGATGAGGTACGAACAAAAGACGATTATGGGGTTTAAGACAATTAGATAACTTGTATTAAGCAGAAAGTGTGCTTCGATGACAAGTGTTGAGTGCATCGAGCACGTACACTTAATGCATAGAATGAGAATGAGGCATAAGTTGGGGCATCGGCATTCAAGCCGAGCTATGCGTGCGAGGTCGAGCCATGAGTGGTGGATTTGAGAAGGCCCGCTGAGAAGTCGTGGGGCTTGAAGACAATCGCGACACTTCTTTATAAATTCTAGCGCTGACGAGAAGTCTATCAAACGATATCGAAAAGTGGATATGGTTCGCAACACTTCTATCGACCTTTCTCGAAGGTGGTCAACGTTGTCAGAAACGTATGGAACGGAACACCGGAGGTGAGGGCAAAATGCCCTCGGCTGAACGGTGTTGAAATCCAGAAGTCGTCGCACGGTGGGCCATGAATGTAATGATAGAATTACCCACGTGCGAGTTTTAGGGACTCGTATGCATCAATGACACAACAGCTTGGGAGAGGGAGCGTACACCATGAATAAGGGCGGTGGTAGCGGGATCAGGCTCAAATGACAGAATGCGAAACAAATGGTCACCTCGCTTGCCATGGAGAAAAACACAGCTAGTGGTACGATGCAGCACAAATGCAATGCCGTGGCTAGAGGAGAAGTCCATGCCTTGGTCATCAAGTGTTGTGACAGAGTGAATACTAAGTTCAACAGCGGACACGAATAGCATGTCGAGCAAGAAGAGGTCCCCCCCAGGGCCAACAAAGCGGACAACCCCGACACCCTAGACCGGCAGGATCTGGCCAAAACCAGTGCAAATAAAGCCAATCGAACCTAACGAGACAAACGAGGACTGAAAAAAGCTCATGTGGTGGGTGGCTCCCAAATCCAGGATCCAGAAGCCACCCGAAACGCAAAAAAAAACTGGATCATGACTGTCCGCAATAATGGTAGAGTATGGAGGAAGCTGCTTACCACAGGCAGCATGGTAACGAGGTAAGACTGCCAGTTCTCAATCCTCGGGACATCAATTGGAGAACATCCCTGTTACGCACTAGAAACCACCACACCACACCGCACCATGATTCTAGTACGTAATAGTGCTGGAAATGGATGAAGAAGAGGTCGAGCCGTTGGAACCCCGGCCTTTACCGCATCCTCCCTGTCCCCTGCCGCCTGAGGCACCACCTTTGCCTTTGTCCTTACCACAGCCCCCACTCACACCACCCCAAAGAGACACAAGGGAAGTAGCTGTCATGGTGGAGGTGGTGGATGATGAGGTAACGGTTAAGGTGGATGAAGAGGTAAGTGCAGCGGTAGTTGCTGCAGCTGCTGCGTGGTGGATGCGCTTGTTCTGTAGCGAGCTCCACCAATGAATGAGGCGCTAGAAGGTGAACTCCCACAAAGCACCGATGCATGGTGGTGTTTCCTCGGGAATAGGGACAGTGGCCAGGCTCTCAAGTTTGGAGGCTTTCACTTCCCGAAAGACGTCACACAACTCGGGGAAGACGCTGTTGACAATGGGGAGAACAGCAGAAAGCTGTCTAGATGTAGCCTTGCCAATATTGCGCAACAAGCATAGACTGCGGGCCTCATAAGTGTTGGCACTCTCATCATTATGCACAAAAAGCGTTTTGAACTGGATAGTGAGGACAATCTGGGCTGCATGCCCAATCACTCTCATGCGATGCTTGATGAGCACGTAAGCGCCAACCGGGTCAGCAAGCGTGCGGAGGGTAGTGTTGGAATTGTACAACCCGGTATTGTTTGTGAGATCATGGGGCCCAGCACAAATGAGAATATGTACACCACAAGTAGACTTTAAGTCTATGGACAAGAAGGGAGGATTGGCTGAGGGATTGGGTTCATGGTAGTATTCCCACAGCTGCTCCTAGGAGATTTCCTTTGGTGCCCAAGCACCGAAGAAAACCTCCTAGGAGTAGAAGGTTAGGGTGGAAGTAAAGTGGGGTGGAGTCGATTCAAGGTCAGGTTTGCACTACAATGGTGATGCTAGTGCTTTGGCAGCGTTTCTGCCGGCGGTGGCTGCATCTGCGAGAGGGATATAAGAGGTAGAGCCAATAGAAGCAGATGCAAAAGCGAGTGAGGTGGAGAAAGAAGTAGCAATGCCAGCAGCAGCGAAGATAGAAGGAGTACCACATAGTGTGGGTTAGAGGAGGTTAAGAACCAGGTCAGCAATGTGATGTACGAAGGTTTCTTTGTCAGCTTTCTCAACATGCAACTTTTCCTCTGCATTGTGTTGTGTAGTGAGCACAGCTTGCACGACACTACGCTCGCACTACAGCTCATCTTGCAATGTAGCATATTGGTCGTCGTCAATCGGCATGATGCCAGTGACATGAATCTGCCGATAAAACTTTGGCAAAGTTTCCCTTGCCGTAGTGGGCGTGGGATAAGTATGATGGGCATGTCCAGGCTTTGGTACAAGGCAACAGACCTGGACGTGCAAATGTTCAAGCAGGACAGTGGGAGCAGGGGCACAAGAGGATGTCCAGTTCACCAGGCCTAGCGACGGAGTGGGAACAGAGGAGGAAGAGCTGTTGCTGCAGAGGATGCCACAACTGCAACGCTGGTAGACATGGAGACAATGGGGCAAGCTACACTTGTCAGTGCGGCCGCCGTAAGGGTGAAAATGGCTGAGGTTTTTCAGACAAGCAACATGACGTGATGAGTCACTGATGAAGATGAGGAAGATGACAACGAGGCCTGTGCAGTCAAGGCATGGATGGAGGTCACTACACTAAAGAGTGCAATTACTGCTGATGCTGCTGTTGACACGACTATGTCTGTTGTGGTTGTAATTTGGATGACGACGTTGATAGCAACTACTTCTAGGGGACCTTGATCAACTGCATCTATAGTGAACATCTCATTTATCCCTGCCAGGAGCAGTGCTGGCAGGTGCACGTGTAGCATGTGGTGTGATAGCAAAACTGGAGGCAACAGTTGCAATAGAGACAAGTGCAGCCTGTAGGGAAGAAAGGATGTCAGATGAATGCGATCCTGCTGACTCTGTGGCAGATACAACTAGAGAAATTGCACAACATGAAGCAAGGGCTCTTGGAACTGATGCTTTGTTGCTGGTGCTGCTCCTAGAGGGATAGCACGTCGAAGATGCTGACGGCTCCTATGGGAAACAGGTGGGCTTCCTGGGGATTGAAAAGGTCGGTGATCCCGCGGTGGCTCCATGGCTGGTGTGTCCTGCACCGTCGGTGAGTCGTCGGTGGCAGACTCATAGTAGGCGACGTACAACGTAGCATCCTCTCGCTTTTCGTGCTTGGCAGGGTCGTAGCCTTCACTGGGATGATACCCAGGACTGTTGCGGCAAACCCATGATCACACCTCATGCTCCACCCTCTCCTTGCTGTACGCAATCTTTCCATGAAGATGGTCACACTCTCGCGCGGCCATGAGTGAGGTTGGAATGGGTTTGATTTCTGGTGGAGACGCTAGTGTGTTGAGTACACGACCCGTGGAAGGAATCCACTCAGCAGAGAGGAGGAAGGTGGAAGGTTTGATGCTGTTGCTGTTCATACTGCTGCTGCTGCTACGATTGCTGCTGCTTTGGTTGTTGTTTTTGTGGCTGCTTCTGCGACTCCTACTGTGACTGCCAAAGGTACTTTAAAAGTGTGGACATCAACAAGAAGGCTGTGGCTGTGGCCGTAGCAGTTATGAAGTGCGGATTCTAATGCCGAAAGCTGCAGATCGCGTGATTTGCGGCTGCTACTTTGACTGCAACTACCAATGTTGATGCAGGTACGAGCAGCAACAGTAGACGCTGTTGTGGTGGCCGTAACCATGGCTGATGCGGGCACGAGCAGCAGCGGTAGACACTGCTGCTATGGCCATAACAATGGCTAATGCAGGCGTGGGTGGCACTGGCAGACGCTATTGCAATGGTTGTAACCACAACTGATGCGGGTGCGAGCAACAGCGGTTGATGCTGTTGTAGTGAGCATAACCACGGCTGATGCGGGTGCGAGCAGCCGTGGTAGATGCTGCTGCAATGGCTGAAACCAAGGCTGATGCGGGCGCAAGCAGCAGTGGTAGATGCTAGGGTGGTGGCGACAACCATGGCTGATGTGAGCGGGAGCCGAAGCGGTAGAAGCTTATGTGGTGGTCGTAACCATGGCTGATAAGAGCTCAAGCCGCATCAGCAGAAGCTGCTGCGGTGGCTGCCAACACCTGAGTCAAGAGATGAGGATGACAGCCGGCAGTGCCCAATGCGGTGGCAGTCGATAGAATCAAGGAGAGCAGAGAGCCCCTTGGGGTGCTGCCATGTGACTTGAGTACCGAGGTAGTAATGTGGGTGAGGAGTGCTGGCGCGGGATTGGCAATTGAGAGTGTCGACACACCTGCCATATGGAAATGACTCAATGAGGTGGTCTCAGGATTGCGGGACCAAAATGATCTTTTCTTCCTTCTCTAATACTTGTAAGCAGCTTGGGTTGCTAGGATGAGGAAGTAAGCAAGTGAGCAAGAGGAATGATGCAACGCCATCAATTTGGACAAGCTCACTTCCACGAAAGAATGAATGAGAAAACAACAAGTGAGCAAATAAGTGCCAGTTGACCGTGCAATCCACGAGAGTCTCTTGATGTGGGGCCCGGACGCCACCCAGGGATTGAAGAAAACCCTGGAGAAAATGAGTTCCAGGTGGTTTCTCACACACCAGTATAAGCCAGACGTATGGTCTCGAAGGATCAGCAACATGGCATCACTAGGCTAATACATGCATGTGCAAGACACTCAATCCACATCCGCTACGAGCATATGCATGCACTCCTATGAATATGCGTCCCCTGTCAGAATGTAAAGGCAAATAGCATGTAGCATTTCATCACTATAGGCCAGCTCTCCATGGATATGATGTTGGGGCTATGACAACCACTTGAGAGCTTGATGGTGGAGCCACCATTGTGCGTTCCATGATGCGCAACAGTGCAGCACTCTGAGAGCTTTACTCTAGATCAATCACCTGAAGTGATGATGTCTATGTCATTAGAGTGAAGAGGTCACTTGCGTGAGTTACACCCATAACCAATAGTGAGTGTTGGTTGGGTCATTGTCAAAAACTTGCACAAGTGGACGAAGGATATGCAATGAAAGAACACATACCGAGGTCACAATCACCCTCAAACATATAACTTAGACCGGAAAAAAGGTCACACTTCGTAAAAGACCAAGGTTCGTGTTGCTTATCTTGTTTATTTAAAGACACCATACCCCTCGTGGGTGAAGAAAAGCAACCGTATCCCTAGTTTGCATACAAACGTCATTTCAACGTAAAGGCCATGTGACATGACATGCATGCTCCATCAGATTTGACATCTGCATCTCCACAAAAGACTGACAAATTCCTCTACTGAGGGCTTTGTGATTGTTTCTTTGATGAGAGGAGGGGTTTGTGCACAATTTGCATGGGGGGGTCTGAGGTGTTATGCTGAACGGAGCATAGATGGTGAACAAGTAGAAGTTGTGCGCTAGAACAAGGTTGACAATGTGAGGCACTTGAACAATTTATAATAAGCAGTAAGTGTACTCTGATGACAAGTGTCAAAATGATCAAACACATATGTACAAGTGTCGAGTTACAAATGAGACGTAGTTGGGGTCGTCGAGTCGATTGTCGAGCAACGGGTGTGGAGTTGCGTTGTGAGTGGTTGGGTCAAGAAGCTCCAATGAGGAATCGGGAGGCTTCAAAGATCAACGACGATGATGCAAGATGCATATTTATAAATCTTGATATTTCTCAGTGAGTCGAGAAGACAACCAAAAGGTCATGTCACTTCTATTGACGATTCTTGAAGTTGGTTGAAGTTGTCAAAAAGTACAGGAAGGATTTTCAGAGGGTGAGGGTTGTTGGCCGAATTGTCCTCGACCGTCCGAGTGAAAATTGAGGTCTTGTTGCGTGGTGGGATACTTGTGTAATGACAGAAATACCCACTCAGAAATATTAGTAACTCGTGTAGATCTGGTACGTAACACTTCCCCCCTTTTAGCCGCCACGTCCCGGTGCGCATGCAGATGTCACCCAGCGATGACGTTAGTAGTCGCTGACAGAGAGTAATGCAACCAGAGGGGTTTGCATGCGCTCGATCTCAGATGGTCCCAACAATCAGGGTTTGAGCTTCAGACAGTCGGCTCTGTGGTGTTTGATGTTTGCTGAACTAAGGAGAACTTGGTCAGCGATAAAAACATCTTTGCTATGATGTCAATCAGCTACTCACTTCGTTGCTGCTTGTGTCTTTGCGAGTGTCTATCGTGTTTCATCCTTGATGGTGGAGAAGTGGCGATGTTGGACGTCAACCATAGGAATGTTGTTCTGGTTCTGAAGTCTGGCTGGTGTGGCGAGAAGATTGCCACGAATGGAGTTTTACCCGTTCTGCTGGATACTGCTAAGTTGTATGCGATCTCGGCGGTTGGGAGTTTTGCTGCCCAATCCGTCCCATGTGGTTCGCATAATGTCCGGAGAATTTGTTCGAGCATCTGGTTGGTCTGCTCGGTTTGGCCGTCGGTTTGAGGGTGAAACGACGTTGAAAGCTGGATCTGACTGGCGTAACGAGTCATCAGTTTGCACCAGAAACAGCTAGTAAATCGACGGTCTCTGTCGCTCATGATGGTTCCTGGAACGCCGTGCAACCGTATGATGTTTCTTAGAAACAGTCGTGCTCTTCCTTCGATTACGACGGTGTTCGTTGCCGGAATAAAGTGAGACATTTTGGAAAGCCTGTCAACAGCCACAAAATTTGTGCCATATCCCTCGGTTGTGACCGGTAATCCAGTGATAAAGTCCATGGCGATGTCGGTCCACGGTCTCATCGGAATGGGGAGTGGTTGCAGAATTCCGGGTGGCCGTGTGCGACGGGATTTCTTTTGCTGACACGTTTCACAGGATTTGCAGAATTTGGCCACGCCGGTTTGCATCTTGTCCCACCAGTAGTGTTTTGCTAGCTTCTTTAGTGTCTTGCCAGCATGCGGCGAAGTTTGTTGCGTGGGAAAATGACCACCTGTTGCTGCAAATAGGGTGCATCTTACCAAAATTTTGCATTATCGTATTGGCCATGCTTGTCGTATCCTCATGTGAACAACTGCTTGAGGTACAGATCTTCTTGCAGCTGAAGCGTTGCTGCCTGAGCCATCACGTCTGGTCGGTGGCTGAGTGTGTCTGCTGGGTTAATTTTGCCCGGCTAATACTCAGTACTGTAGTCAAAGCCAGTTTTAAGAAATGCCATCCATCGGGTTTGACGTTGACTGAGGTTTGGCTGCATCTTGAAATATTTCAGCGCATGAAGGTCGGTGTGTACGACGCATCGGTGGCATTCAAGAGACTACCCTCATCTATACAACTACCAGTATCTCCTCGTAGCTTTTGCAACATATACGTTAGTGGTTGTTCTCCGTTGTTGTGATAATGTGAGAGAACCGTGCAAATGGATCAATTGGATGCGTTCATAGCCATGACGTAGCGGACCGTAGGATCGGCTAATCGTAGGGCTCGTGCCAAGGTCAGAGCGTTTGGCAAAGTGGTGAACGCTTTTTGTTTGTTGTCTCCCTACCGCCACTCATTTTACTTTTGAGTGAGATCGGAGAGAGGCACTAACACTCAGGCGTAATCCCATACAAAATGATGATAGTAACTGCAGAAGACGAGAAAACTTATACATCTCAGACGTTGGTCGGTGCCGGCCAATGAGCGACTATTGCCACCTTTTTTGGATCCATGGTGATCCATCCGCCGTTGATGACGTTGCCCAAGAACTTGATCAAACAGCGACCAGAGTCGCAATTCAAGAGTTTTCTGAAAAAAATTCATTCTAAAACTTCAAGAACGTTTTAAAGATGTCCATCGTGCTCCTCCGGGGTGCGGTTGTATATCAGCATGTCGTCGAGGTATACCACGGCATAATTGTCAAGGTCCGGGTGGAAATTGTTGTTCATTGTCTCCATGAATGTCTCCGGGGCATTTGTGAGTCCAAACGGCATGACCGTGAACTCAAAATTCTTGTAGCATGTTCAGAATGTTGTCTTTCCAATGTCGGCATCAACCATGTGGATCTGGTGATAGTCGCTGTGTAGATCAATTTTGGTGAAAATTTGAGCTTCTCAGAGTTGGTTGAAAAGTTCATTCGCACGGGGAAGAGGGTAGCATTTCTTGATGGTAGGGTCGTTCAATGCCCAATAGTCCAGGCACATCTGCATCTGGCCAGTTTTCTTTTCTACGAACAATACTCGTGCAACGTATGGTGACGTGGACTGGTAGATGAATCCTTGAACGCACATCTCATGAAGTTGCTTTTTTCAGTTCAGTCAGCTCATGGTCGCTCATCCGATAGACTCCTCAAACTGTGGGTCAGCTGTCCGGTTTCAGTTCGAGATGATGGTTGACGTCACATTGAGGTGGTAATGTTTTTGCAAGGTCGTGGGGGTAGACATCTGCGAACTCTTGGACAAGATATGCGAACTCTTCCGGAAGCATCGCAAACTTTGTTGATGCCGATGAGGCTGGCGAGTCAGCTGCTGCCACTTCCGCTTCCTCCATTGGCTGGAGATGTATGAGCAAGGTATGAGCCCCTTGTTTGATGCAGTACTTGGCCACGTTGAGCGGTACCTGTTGCACTCGTCGTCGCTTCTTGGTCACTCCGACTTCCTCTATCGCTTCCACCTCTGCTGCTACCGCTGTCGTCTTCTTCCCCACGCGCCAAAGTTGTCGCTTGTTGCCATTTGTTTCCATGTAGACGTTGCCACTGTTCTAGTCAGTTTGCGAATTGGACTGGTACAAGAAATCTCATCCGAGAATGATTTTGTGGTCACTCATTGGACATGAGCTCCAGATCGTTATATCCCACAAGTCTCCCACTTATAGTCGTAGTGGTTGTCGGAGTCTTCGTATGTGTAATCTCCCATTGAAGGGAGATTACATGTCTCCTTCAAAAATCCCTGGTTCAGTATGCAAATCCAGCTTTCGAACCATGTCGTTGGTTACAAAGTATGAGAGGCCCATCCATCCAAAAGTGCTCGTACCGTTCTCCAACTCTTGTAACCTCAAAGTTGCACTTTTAGCATTATTGCAAGTTGGTCATCCTCTTTTCCCTTGTCAAACTTTACGTTATAAGAAACCCTCTACAACGTCGTGAGCCGTTCATATGGTTCAGCGTAGATTGCTCCTTTTTGACAAGAGTCGTGACTTTCACCCCTGCCCTTTGCCGTTTCCTGAATAAATTTTCTGCAACGTCCCCCCTTTTTGACTTGCCGCTCAATCCGGCAATTGTGAGCAATATGTCCAAATGTTTTAAAGTTGTAGCAAGTGGGCTGATCTCCTTTCGACGGCGTCCACTTTCATCGGAGTCGAGGAGTCCCCCAACTGATTTTTTTTGTTTCCACAATAATTGTGGTTAGGAGGTTGCCAGTCGTAGGATTCCTGGATCCGAGCATTGTAGTTGGCACCAAGGATCCTTTCTGCTGCTGCAATCATCTATGGTACATCATTTTGGATGCCAAAGATGACTATCACTCACCGGATGTCCCATTTGAGGCCATTGTTGTAGTGAAAATAGATCTTTTCAGGGGCAATGTTTCCACCGATGATGATCTTGCAGAATATCCGCGTATACACTGTCACGCTAGACTACTGACAGAGATGGTGAAGCATGTACCAAGGGTCAGACTTCTCATTCAGCTGTCCAAAATGTGCAAGGATCGCGTGCTAGAATTCGCTCCAGTCAGTTGGTGGTGTCAGCGCGCCTTGCTACTGTGGGTTGATCTACGACAAGGGTAGAATGCCTGCGGTTGAAGATATGAGAGTGGCGCCGTTGGCCGTCAATGAGGCCTTGCTGGTCTCCTGGTGCCGTTCGATGGCCTTTAGGTTGGACCACCAACTTCATGCTGTGCCACACAAAGCGCGGCCGTGAGGCCAATCTTCTCCCGATTGTCGTTGACCCCACCAACAGTGAATTATACCTCCAGGCTCGTCAGCTGTATCCAAACCATTGGTCCCTTATTATTTGTAGGATCAAAGGGGTTGGGTGGGGCCGGATGAATCTAAGGTTCGTTTGAAAGTTGGGTTTTTCTCTCAACGAGCACCGCGTCCTATGCACTTGCGTTGCAAAGAGCCTCTATCACAATTTTGAGTTGTTGGAGCACATGGTTGTTGATCCCCTCGAGCAAGAGGATACGGTTCGCCAGTTCCTCGTTGATCTGCGCCTAGCGTCCAGTGCCACCTGTCGTTCCTGCTGCAGACATCGAGGCTGTTGATAGGGGCGGCTGGTCTATCGCCATCGGATCCGTGACCAGATTGGTCGTCACAACCATCATGGTTGATCCAGCGGTTGCATAGCCTGCCACGCCAGTATTTGCTGCCACTTTAGGGTTTGCATGGATAAGCATGTTCTGCTCCTCCATCACCGAAGTCGTCGTCGAAAACCCAATGCAGGTCGTTGGATGCGCTCGCTCACTTCACGTCGTGGTTGCGAAGTCTACAAAGTCTTGACATGTTAGATGCGTTGACGGCTTGTGCAAGGTAGTCCTCCAGATGGGTAAACTAGTCAAATGCCACTTGAGCACTGTTGCACTCTAATACCAAGTGTTGTGCCAAGCGGAGCGTAGATGGTGAAAAGGTAGAAGTTGCGAGGCACAACACAGTTGAGAATTTGGGACACGACCAATTTACAATTAGTGCAAACTGTACTTCAATGACAAGTGTCAAAATGATCAGACACATGTATACGCGTGTCTAGTTACAAATGATACATATTCGGGGTCATCGAGTTGATTGTTGAGCAACACGTGTCGAGTCTCATCATAAGTGGTTGGACCGAGAAGCTCCACCGAGGAATCGGGGGTCTTTGAAGATTGACGGTGAAGATGGGCGATGCATCTTTATAAATCTCAATATCTTTCGATGTGTCAAGAAGTCGACCAGAAGGTCGTGAAACTTCTCTCGACGATTCTTGAAGCTGGTCAAAGCTGTCAAAAACTACGAGAAAGATTGCAGAGGATGAGGGCAGTTGGCCAAATTATCCTCGACCATTGGAGTGAAAATCCAGTTCTCGCTACATGGTGGCATATTTGTATGATTACAGAAATTCCCACTTAGAAAGAGTAGGGAGCCGTGTGTGTCTGCTACGTAACACGAGACTCCCTATGCATTGGAACCTAATGGGCCCTCTTATTATGGGGTGCAGTAGGGTTCCACGCAAAAATGAAACCCTAAACCTTAGATGTATTTCGGGGCAAGGTTTGATTAAGATTTGTGTGAAATGAGAAAGATGTTTGACGTTGCAAAGGGTATTTTTGCTCGATTGCGGTCAAGAAAAAATCCCCTTTTCAACATCCAAACCCGTTACTACAATGTAAGATGTTATGTTCGGGCAGAACACAGGAAACCCGGAATGGAAATGAGGGATTTGTGCATGAAAGAAGAAATAAAAGGGTTTGCTCGATCACAATGCTGTGAGGGAGGGACAACCTCGTGACACTTGAGTACGACGACTTGAATTGCTCTCCACACATGCTTTTCAATACGGCACAATTGTCAACTCATGCCAAACAGGGGGCAGTTATGAATTTCTCTCTAATAATAATGGCCACTCCAAATTTCCCACTAAACGCCTTGGTTAGGAAGTCAACTTACTGCACGTCGGTGCCCACCCGGGTGATGTAGATCACGTGCTGTTACACAAGGTCACGTATGAAACAAAGCTTAATCATGATATGCTTCATGTGTACATGTGGCACGTCAAAGTTCTCAGTGATGACAAGAGAAATCCAGCTGTCACATCAAAGAACAATGTTCGGCATGGATTGAGGAGTTTCACCAAAGAAGCTATACAACTATACAACCTTTGAAATAGGCATCCCTGGTGCTATGTACTCTGCCTTTCATGAGGTATGCACAATGCAACTTTGCTTTTAGCTGCACCAGGACAAAGGAGCGCAGTCAAGCAAGAATATGTACCTGGTCCGCCTCCTCCCATCAGGGATCAAGGCCCATTTGGTATTTGTGTAGCCATCTAGAACCACAGAGTACTGTTGATGGAAGCAAGCCCTAATGGGGTTTTTAAGGGCACTCACTTTTTAAGGGCACTCACCTCATTTAGGGCACTCACTGGTAAATAATTTGAGAATGGTACGAGGAGGTTGAAAGAAAATACAATGTTGGCATGGTTGGTGATGGCCAAATACATGAGCGAGCCAATGATGCAGAGAGATAGGTTCACATCCACCGTCTCCTTGCACTACGCTCAATCATCAACCTTTAAGGAGTCTTGTCCTTTAAATGTGATGGGTGTGGAGGTTGTGGAGAAGCACCTAAGAGATCTACAAAGTGCTTCTCCACAATACATACATAACATGCCTGGGAAAGCAACAATGACCATCATCTACGATTGAGAACGATCTCCATCCTTGGGAATATTGCAATAGGCTAGAGTTCCTTCATAATGTACGCATCCTAGAGGAGTACCTTCACTGCCTCCAAGAATGGAAAGGTACTCAAGAGGTCATAGACATGAACTAAGATGGAAGTCAAGAGGTCAGATGAATGACATAGAAGGAGCGATGGCTCGCAATCACTCTTGACATGTTTTGCTTGGTGTAGGGTTCCTATGATCTCTTGGTTCGAACACTGCAATGATTGATTGAGGCCGCACAAGGCCTTTGTAAGGTGTGAGACCTTGGCGGAATATTGGACCATGTAGAAATTGGTGAGGCCTGTGTTGTTCCCATCCATTTGCTGGAGCTCCCAGTCATTCTCGGCCACAACGCTAAGAGTTATTAGGCCATGGTCATGCATAGTACAGGTAGAAAATGTGTTGGTGTAGCTGACACATTCCACCTGCAAAAAGTTGGAGGTCAAGCGAGCCTTGTAGCGGTTCACTGAGTCATTTGGCGTCCATTCTTGCAAGATACCTAAGTGGCATGGATGGCCAACTGCCCTGGCGGGACATGAAGGAGCTCATAGACACCGTGCTGTATAATGACCATGATCTTTTCCTTGCAAGCTATGCGCCACAGTGTTGTATCATTAGACAAAAGCGTCTTTTTTAATGTGCCTAGGTCAAACGACTGATGGGGAGACCTTAGAATGAGTAAAACGGATGCATATTGTGTGAGATAGACCTCAAACAAGTCTGCAAGAGCATCGTATGCAGCTCGAAACTCATCAGTGACCAGCTTATGACCGACCTGGCATGCTAGGCTTACCCCTTAGGAGCTCTTCTAACCACTAACCAAAGGGCCTTTGTATTGCTCACGTTGTTGCCTAGACCTGATCTAGATTGGCAGCCTGATATGGATTCAAGGGATAGAACTAGACTCCCTCTGTGTCTGTCCATAGCTGGAGAATGATTTTCCATATGTCAAAACCTATCTTGAGAGTGTTATGTGGCAATGCCAACTTGAAGTCGACAGGTTGATGATCTTGAGGAGCGTGACCTGAGGCACAAGGACGGAGGGGCAAGGAGCTAGAAAATGTCCAATGTGGGAGGCCATTGTCTGTTGTGATGTCATGGGCTGCCGGGTGGTATGACTCAATGCAGTCCTGGTGGGGAAGCCCAACAATAAGTAGCTGAGTCACTCCTCGAGGATAGAGACATCGTCCGATGCGCGAGCCTAATCTGTGTTGTCGTTGGATTCAGGTCAGGCACGCTCACGAGCCGTGCATTTGGAGGCCATGATCTGATCCCCTGTGGCGGTAATGCATGTTGGGTTTGGCGTCTATCATTGCTTGGGCCGCAACGCATCAGGCCTCATTGAAGGAGATGAGTCTTGCTGAGCTCCTATGTGCAACATTTGTTAAAAACTTCTAGCATTACAACATGCTCTTAACCTACTGTGTGCGGAGCTCGGTGATGGCTCGCATGCATCCAGTTGTATGTGGGCCACTCCTCCATGTTTCATTGAGAAACTGGAATGGGCCCAAAGAAGTTTGGTATGGTCTGGTTCTTCCTTCCATTTTCTAGTAAGGGAAGAACTGAAATCTGCCCCGTCTTGAGGCCTTTATTTTTCAGAACTATGCGATGAGGTGAAGTTGGGTTGAAAATTTTTGTGTGAAAGAATCTTTCTAGGGAATTCAGGCCCATGCTAGATCAAACGTGAAACCTAGTGGTTAGAAGAGTAATTACAGCACCAAAGGTTGACTAGGTCTATGACACAAAAGGTAAAAACAAAGGAGGAAGTATGATGGGTCCACAACAGGGAGTACGCATGTAACAAGCAGCTAGCCCATTAGACCCCAGCACCAGCTTCATTCCCAAATGTACCAAAAGGGAGTACACATGTGAAAGAATATACGTGAAATGAAACTCAATGTCCTGAGGCACTGGATTAGGTCACCAAGTGCCTGAATCTCAACTATAGTTTGTATAAGCATCTTTGTGAGTGTTTTCAAATGCTACAGTTTAGTGCCAGTATCATCAGCAGACTACAGATTCAGGAATTTGGTCTCTAAGGAATTGGAACATGTTAGCAGGTGACGAGATCTAGACCTCAAAGAAAATGCTCCAAACACATCAAAACAATCAGAAACCGTGTGATTAGATAGAACAGGTTTTTGCAACACTTCCCGGTAAAGCACATGATATGGGATCTCCTGAGGCAACTGTACAAACCACCAAGTGCCTGGGTGTAAACCACCAAGAGAATCCTTTCAGCCATCAATGGGTGAACTGGGTTATTGGGACACATCAAATAAATCAAACAAGCAAACATTTAGCTACTAGAGCATCATGAAAGAAAACTATGAAGAGCACTCTGTACATCACCTTCTGATGCTTAGACAACTCCAGTTTTATAAAATAACACTCCCTTTGTGCTAAATGGGCTGAAAAAAAGGTACCAGTTAACGAGATAGACACATCCTCCCTTGTTGAGAAGATCTTAGTCTCAAGGACCCCAACACCGTTGCGCCAGAATGAAACTTCTCCTGTTTCATGGAAAAAAAAAAAAGGCACCTGTCACTTGCACTAATCACTCATGTAATTCCAGGCACCTACCATGCACCAGATCTCAGACAAGAAGATAAGAGAAAACCAATCTGAAAAATCATGTCTGGTGACTTCCTTAAGGCCACGGTTGGCAAGATCCTCTAGATCACCCTCGTCAGATTTAGAAGCTGCAAGAGTGGAGAAAATTCTGCCGAATGCCCCATGACCAGAGGGAGGACGTGAACCAAAATCTCTCTCATTCGGTGACTGCCAAAGGTCCCAACTTATAGGATCCTCTCAACTATGCTCATTATACTGTGCAGTTGTAGGGGTAGAAAAGCTGGTGCTGCAGGCTCCTGAACTGGAGGGGTGAACCTGAATCTCCCTATGTAAAGCTCACTATGATACCCGGTGATTGAAGCACACACATACACACATACACACACACACACACATACACACACACGCACATACACACACATACACACACACACACATACACACACACGCACATACACACACATACACACACACACACATACACACACACGCACATACACACACATACACACACACACACATACACACACACGCACATACACACACATACACACACACACACATACACACACACGCACATACACACACATACACACACACACACATACACACACACGCACATACACACACATACACACACACACACATACACACACACGCACATACACACACATACACACACACACACATACACACACACGCACATACACACACATACACACACACACACATACACACACACGCACATACACACACATACACACACACACACATACACACACACGCACATACACACACATACACACACACACACATACACACACACGCACATACACACACATACACACACACACACATACACACACACGCACATACACACACATACACACACACACACATACACACACACGCACATACACACACATACACACACACACACATACACACACACGCACATACACACACATACACACACACACACATACACACACACGCACATACACACACATACATACACACACACACACCCATACACACACACACACACACACACACGCGCACACACACACACACACACACACACACACACACACACACACACACACACACACACACACACACACACACACACACACACACACACACACACACACACACACACACACACGCACATACACACACATACGAACACATGTACACAGGCCTATTGTGCTCTCACCACCTGAGTATGAGGAAGAGGTGAAAGCTCACACATCTTAGCACGCCCCTCCTCAGTGATTGAAGGTATGCTTAATCGAGGCCATTTCATGCATTGTTTTCTTAGTTTACTTGCCTTGAGTGTCTTGAGTGTACTCTCCTTTGAGAGAGGGCCTTGCAATACATCCCTACACTCCATCCATTATGCATGGAGAAAGTGCACCTGTGTCTTAGATGGCCAAATAAGTCTTGTTAGGAAAGAAACCAATGTGTGGCACTAGTGTATGTGGCAAGTGTGCTTTGTCACCATAATAAATTACACTAAGAGGATATCAAAAGTATTTCTTTGTCCCATTTGTAGAAACACACCTTGTTCTTTGTCTTATATGGCCAAAGAATTGCCTTCCTATGAAGGTCCTTAGTGCATGGGGTTAGTGTATGTGACTAGTGTGCTCGGTCACCAATAAAATTACACTGAGTACTCTCAATATGCTCATTTGTCTTATGTGTCCCGTCAAATATTGCCTTTTGTCCTATATGGCTCGATGAATCTCTTCTCAGGTAGGACCTCAATGCCTGGGGCTAGAGTATGTGGCTAGTGCACTTGGTCACAATACAGAATTACATTTAGAGCGCACTCAATGTCCTCATTTGTCTCATGTGTCTTGGCACACATTACCTTTACTCTTTCATGGCCCAGTAATTCTCTTCTTAAGACGTCCCTCATTGCATGGAGCAAGTGTATGTGGCTGGTGCGCTTGATCACCACATAAAAGTACACTAAGAGTGCACTCAGCGAACTCTGTTATACTACGTGTCCCAACATCTCGCCTTTTTCTCTTCATGGTTAAACTACTTTTTTACGCTCTTCTGTCTCATTTGTCCTGGCACACATTGCCTTTTTTCCTACATGACATAATAATTCTCTTCATACGAAGGACCTTGGTGTGTGGGGCTAGTGTATGTAGCTAGTGTGCTTGGTCACCAGACAAAAGTGCACTAAGAGTGCACTCAATGTGCTTACTTGTCTCTTGTGTCTTGGCACACATTGCCTTTTGTCTTATGTGGCCAGGTAAGTATCTTTTTAGGAAGGACCGAAGTGCAAGGGGCTAGTGTATGGGGCTTGTGGACTTGGTCACCATACGAAGGAACACTAATAGCACACTTAGTGCGCTCTACTGTCCTACGTGTCCCAAAACATCTCAATTGTTATCCTACATGGCTAAACTATTATCTTCCTTCAAATGCCTTAGGTGTGTAAGCCTCATGTATGTGGTGAGTGCACTCTTTCACCATTGAAAACTACACTAAAGGTGATGTCAATGCGCTTAGATTTATAAAATGAGCAAGGAGTATTTGAGAACAGTAGCCTTACTTATTCATATTTGGTCTGTTCTTCTTTGATTTAGGGAAAAGATGTTTATGAAAGAAGGAGTGGCTTCATGCATTGTGGTAGGTCGAATGGACAGTATTTCCATATCATATGAAAAAAAAAAAACACTTTGAACACAATTCATGTTGTCTCTTTCGTGAAAAGACTCATGGTAAATCCTATGTCCATATTTCTTACTACATCATGTGTTCTGAAAATTCAGATCCATTAAACATGTGCTCGAAATACATGCATCAAACAGTAACTTTGCTATTATGTGACAGTAACATGGGAACTTGGTACACGATTATCCATTTTCCTACAGTTTTAGAAAATTACTTCTGCAGGCATTCGTTTGTGGACGTAGAATGTATGAACGTCTTTATTGTTATGATATCTGTAATGAATGGCCTTCAAAGGTCACGCGATGCTTTTCTTGCTATGGCCATCTTGATCATCCACCTCTACCATATGTATACACAACTCCGTTGGATCATCGCTTTGAGCAGGTCAAAGTAACATTCGTTTACCCGACGACAATCGTCTACTCTCAATGTTTACCTATGTTTTCTTCTAGGGAGGACTACCATGCATGATTCCTCGCTTCAGGCCTTTCAATGTGGCCCAATCAGCCCCCCAAGTGCACGGGGATAGTGCATGTAGCGATTGCACTACAAATGAGTGACGAAGTGCACTCATCACGCACCAAGTGTGCGATTGTCTTGTTTTGAAATTACAACATCGTGAGGTGTAATCCTGCATTTTGAACAGCAAACCATCGATGCGTCTACATCAGAATCTCCTTTGAGAAGGTGCAAACCTAAACATTTCAAACTTTAAAGTGTATTATGCCTGGGCAGAGTAAGGCCCCGTTTGGATAAAGGCCAGATAGCAGCCAAACATTGGAACGTGTGCAAACATTATCAAAGAGAACTCTGACAACATCTCAGATTTATGAAAGAAAGAAATTTGAGAAAGCGTGACTTTTATACTTACTGTTGATCGATCTGTCGTTAGATCACCAGTTTGAATCGTAAGTCTCACCTGTCCGTTAACTTGTTTACTAAACTATTGGCGAATACTGAAACAAAAACATGCACAACTCTATTGAATTTTGGTTTTGGGAATGGATGAAAAGGAGAGGTGAAAAGTTTTTACATGTTTAAGTCAGAAGAAAGGTCAGATGTACTTTTCGAACTGATGAATGCATGTGATGTCAAAAAGAAGTGTTAGAGTCTTTATTTCCCGCAGATGGAACGCTTCTTCGATTATGGTAGTCTCCTCTCCGACTTGGATTGTTTTCCCGCTTGCCAGACAAGACAAGATCCAGTCTTGACCGGAATGTTACAAACAAAAGACAAAGCAAACATCTTCGTAAACCTGTACTTCTCTCTACAACTCACATCGCAAACAATTTGTGAAGTGAGCTGCACTGAATCTCACAACGAGTGTTTGATAATTGCACTTCGCCACACAAAACCAACACACTAACCCTAATAAAATATATGTCGGACTAGGGGGTCTACTCGGGCTTCCATCAGTGATCGGGTCTATGAAACGTCAACCTTTAGAGTTTTCTGTCGGCAGAACTTGACGGCCGTCATCTATTCACTTGTGAATAAAACTCATGAGCCATGCAATCGGAGAGATCTGAAGGTGCGATTACAACCCGTGACCGAAGGTCATCTGTGTCTTCGTTCTGTCAGAGAAACCTAAAAAAGTTCATGTTGAAGTACCAGAGTACTTATCTGAGGTGCTAGCATAGGTCAACAGTCCATGAGGAATTTTTTTTCTGGTGAGACAGAGGACGAACCAGAAATCAGTCATAAAGGCAATTGAAGGAATTAGTCTACATAGATAACATATGATTTAATACACAAAGAAAGAATANATTTAGAGAAAGAGAGTGACATAACAAGTAGGAAAGATGGACAGTAAACATAAGACTACACCATTTGTGAGCACGAGTTAAGGAGTGCATGTTTGAAGTGCATGGTGGTGTAGGAGCACACTGGTGGAGTACACTAGAAACCAGTATGTGATTTACTCACCATTAGGCATGTTTGAGTGATTTATGAGGAGATCGAACCAAAAATCTTGAAGCATCACCAAAACATTCATATAGGCAGTGGACAATGATTTTACCACTTGAAGAAGTACTCGCCTCCCCATCTGTTGCCTGAAGGCGATCAAATGCAAAAGATGTATCTGGAGGAGGGTCCATCCTCCATGAGTCTTGCTGCTACGCTAGATGATCAAACCAAGATAATGCAACTAGGTTGATCTTTGAGCCCGAGAATGTGTCAAGATCAAGAGGGAAGGATGGTATGTACAGGAAGAAGAAGGATGGATAGAGGTTGTAGGATGTCTTAGAGTTGATGTTGCTGAAGGTGTACGAACTGCCAATGCACCGATGTTGGTGATGATTATAAACACAAATGGTACAACTGATGCAGCTGGTGTAGCTACTTCTCGTTAAGGTACATATGCTGCCAATGCACCTGGTTGTGCTCATGTTGTAAAAACCAATGGTGTAGCTACTGAAACCAATGAACCTGACAAAACTTTGTGAGCTGATGAGACAAAAGGTATAAACACGACCAATAAGTGTTCTGCTCA
Source organism: Penium margaritaceum (assembly GCA_023375785.1). Classification (NCBI taxonomy): domain Eukaryota; kingdom Viridiplantae; phylum Streptophyta; class Zygnematophyceae; order Desmidiales; family Peniaceae; genus Penium; species Penium margaritaceum. Next base: position 63,852 of record SZWC01013908.1, read on the forward strand.
TGTTGTAAAAACCAATGGTGTAGCTACTGAAACCAATGAACCTGACAAAACTTTGTGAGCTGATGAGACAAAAGGTATAAACACGACCAATAAGTGTTCTGCTCATGTTCTAAACACAATGGCACAATTGGTGCAACCAATGTACCTGATGTAGCAGTTTCCAGAGATCCAACCTTGGTCGTGGAAGCTCCAACATCAACACACACTATCACGTTTGATGGAACTAACTAACGAGGAGGATCAAGTGCCACCAGAAGTACTACAGGTGTATCTTTAGGCACCATCTCTTTCATGGGCCCCAAGTGGATAAGTGTGTTTCCCACCTAAGTTGATGGAACAGCTATTTGAGATGTACCTGGTGGTTCTGCTCCAACTGATGCACAGACCTATCCTCTACCAATGTAACAACAAAATCCGGTGGAGACACATGCATACAAGTGCAAGTGCATGTGTCAATTATTGGAATGACTGAAGAGAGGATTAGAGGATGACTCATCCATCATCGTACTGACCCTAGTGAAATAGAGGATGGAGAGAATGGATGTGAATTGGAATGAAAGCTCTATTCCAGTCAGAGAAGCCCCCTTAGTGAAAGAAGAAGGATAAGAGGTCGATAGCGGACTTGAAGAATCAGAATGATCAACACAAAGTGGTCGATGATCTGTTGCATCATTCACAACAGATCTTGAAGCTCAATGTTCAAAACCACAAGAGGTCCTGCAAGAGGCATTATCACATCAAGCAGATGTTCTTGTTTGAGATGGTGAGGAGATGCAAGAGGCCGGAGCCACGGAGGATGTCATACAATAGGAAATGTATACTGGTACCAACAATGGTAACCATCTCTACAGAAATGGTAAGAAAAACCACAAAAAGGAGGTCCCTGCTGTTGAGCAAGATTGCCCATCTCACAGTAATCAGTCAGGTGAGACTGAAGAGCACTATCTCCTGACGGCGTAGAATCTGACCTTGGGAGTAATTTTTTGGGAAGGCCACAGAATGGTAATGCTTACTATCACATTACCATGCATAGGGATGGCTGATGATGAGGGTGAGCATGGAGAATACAGTCTCTAAAAGGTGTAGGAAATGACCCCGGTGGACAATGGCCAAGGAATCGCGAAAAGGTGGTGTAGACTTTCGCTTCATTATTTGTGTAGGCTGGTGGCCTGGAATTGTTGACATGGTGTGCCCCTTGCCATGAGTGCCGTTGATCGTACTCCCTGGTTCGACCACTGAGGAGTGGTCGAACACCTGATCTGACTTTATATTTGGATTCCTTGGATTTTTCCATGCAGGATCGAGCTTTGAATCGCTCGATTTGAGTGAGTATTCAGAAAGTTAGCCTAGCCCGAAAATCGGGTGTTGGGCGTGTGGAATCTGGCACCCGCCATAGGTGGCGGGATAATCCACCGCCAGTGATCCTAGTTCGTCTTCAATGAGCTCCAGAGCCACATGGGCCATGAAGGAATGAATGTGGATGGTCCCCTGGACCAAGGCATGCCCCTCCCCACGTTGGGATGACAGGAAGGGCGCTTCGACAGGCCACCGTCGAAGCGCCTCCCGTCATTCCCGTTCGTGG
>SZWC01013909.1:8083-19594 GCA_023375785.1 Penium margaritaceum
GGGGGGAGAGAGAGAGGGAGAGAGAGAGAGAGAGAGAGAGAGAGAGAGAGAGAGAGAGAGAGATGGACATAGATAAGAGACAGATAACATGGGAGATAATGAGATAGTGAGAGGAATCGAACATGGATGTGTTAGATTACACTAACACGATACACTAATTCTTTGGTGCATTCTTCAGGTGTAAGCGCACCAGAACAACGCACTAGAAAACTAGTGCTTGAAGAAGCTACCATTAGGCATATATGCAGAAACGTTAGCAACACGAGCATTACTACTAGTTCCGGAGGCCGTATCCAACAACAGCAGAAGTAAGAGTGGCAGATTGGACATCTAGGACCATTACATTCTCACTTTCAGAAAGTACTGACAAAAAAGAGCATTTAAATTTTGGGAGCCATTTCAGAACAATCCTTCTCCAATTCTGGGTGCTGTAAATGTTTCTACATCACTTTTTATGCCCTCGAAGCATAAAGAACAGACAATTGATGATCCATTATGGTGTGCATGTGCTATTCAATCAAGGTTGCTCCTCATCCCAGATGCATGGATGCTTTGACGTTTTGTTCCAGTGGCTTTTAAATGTGAAGGCTCAAGATAAAACCCTACACTGGGGTTAGAAACCGTTCGAGTACTGGTACTTTCATTATTACACGGTATCATTTTTGACAGCAAGCCCTTTCTTTCTGGTGCTCTTAAAGACCATGGTGTCGAGCACCATGGGCCACGGTAGCCCACCAAGTTCACTTGCCAGACTGCAGTTCAGCACAACATAATTTATGGGATCCAACTTCCTACATGCTCCAGAAAAAAACGAGGAGGCGTGTAAGGCGTACTGGAGAGGAGATGAAACAGAAGGACAGCACCACGTGAAGGGACATGCACAGCGCAGTCGTGCAGCAAGACATTGATAGACAGCATGCGGTGGTTAGAGGAGCAGTCATTTCTGTATGAAAGAGGAACCTGCAAGGTATTTTCAGGACAGAGCTACATGTGCATGTAGAAGAAGCTCAAAACTAGCAGCACACGCAGAGGCAATGTCAGTAGGGGCCGACAGTAGAAACAATAAGCTAGGACTTGTCCTGTAGCATGCTGGGACAAGAAAGGAAAAGAGATGCAGAAAGAATAAAGAGTACCACAAGTGGAAGAGGAGGTAATTGAGGGAAGTAAAATCTGTCTGATTTTCAAACAGGCAAGGGAGGGCATCGCAAGGTGCTGTGGGTTCTCTGAGCAAGGGGTTTCATTCAAGATAAAGACAGTGCCATCAGGAGCTGTTTTCATGGTCATGGAAAGGGCTCTATAACTTTAATTGAATCTTCTTAGTTGTCTTGAAATTTTTATGTAGAAGGCTATGTTATCTGATGAAGCATTTGTGAGAAAGTACTTCCTTGTTCTTGGAGTACCAATTGTTCTGCCCACTTGTGATCATTATTCTCAGGAACCAACATCTTCACCACTGCCGGGAATTGGCTATCTCGAAATTGTGACAACATGCTTTATTTAATTCCATCAGTCTGTGAAGAGAATTCTTGTCCACTGTCAGGGAAATGCAGTGAGATGATGAACTTGGAGGAAGAAAGGAGTGATGATAGTTGACTGGGAGGAAGCAGCAGCTAATGTGCAATGTGCTAACGGAGGCCTGACGTCACAAGACAGGCAAAGCATGAGAGCAAAAATGTCCGGGTACTGATAGCAGTGGGTGACACTGATGACCAGCACAGCAGGATCGTTGATCTCACACACGTGGAGCCACAGCTGAGTTGGGGCAAGCAAAGGAAAGAATGCTGAGTGGAGCAAAGCCTGAGGGCGGAAGGGAATAGATGGCACATCTATTCCCTTCCGCCCTCAGGCTTTAGTCTCCTGATTGCTAGGTGCTAGAGGCTACTGCTACGTATGGCAAGCTAGGGAGGCCTGAAGGTGAGGAACATCGGCAATCACTTTGTTGCCACTGCTCCTCATCAGCAGAAGCAACCACTTTGTCGCTTTTGCTGATGCTGCACGTGTAAAGGGAAAAGACATGACTTTGTGTAGAGGGGACGGATGTGCTGAATCATCGAGTAGTGGAGAGCCTCGTCGCATATCCGCCGGCGGGCGGTACGGTCCGAGTCGTGACGAAGTTTGGAGTTGCCAGTTGGTCTTGGACGTGGCCGTCTTAATTCAATTGTTTGCCGGACGTGCGAGACTTGCCGGCAGGGCGATTGTTGTTTACTGAAGTTGAGTTTCATACTGGAAGAATATTCACGGAATTGTCCTTCCTGGCCTCTGAGAATGGAGGGGCATTCGGGTATACCCAAGGGGTGTTGACATTGTGTGCCCCTTGCCATGAGCTTCGTTGATCATATTCCCTGTTGGGGGGTTGACTAGGGAGTGGTCAAACACCTAGTCTGCTTCTAGAAGTCCTTGAAGTTCTTGGAGTTTTCCATACAGTATCGAGCTTTGAATCGCTCGATTTGAGTGCGTATTCAGAAATTTAGCCTTGCCCGAAGTTCGGGTGGTTGGCAAGTGGAATCTTGGATCTGTCATAGATGACAGGATACTCCACTGTGGGTGATCCAAGTTTGAAACCAATGGGCTCCAAATGCACCACTGCCATAAAGGAATCAATCAAAGAGACCTCCTTGACCACTCTCTAGGGTCATTGTCGAAGCACCTCCCGTTGCCTAGTGTGCAAGACAAGGTGGACGGCTCAAACAAAGGCTACTTCATCGTCCCTTGCAGGGATTCTAGTACTCTGATTTGAATGTCCCTGAATGGGTTTGAAATCGTAGATCACAGGTCATAAGGATTTGATATAAATTCACTGTGCTAAGTAATGAAGTTGTCTTCTAACTCAGTTCTACTGAATGCGACGTGTTCTACCCAGTCCTCTTCTGTGATCCTTGTGCTCTACACTCTTCACCAGAGGTGTCCATTGGCTGCTTCAAATATGAGTAGCACGCATAAGTAAGAGCTAGACATCCTTGAGGGTGCCTCTACACCCAATAGGTCCAACAAAGGGTTATGAGTCAACGTGCTTCGAAAGATCCTAGCTCTACCAACTTTCACGCCACCGTCGCGCGCCATGGCAGCAACCTAGTAAGAGAGCATCGGTGCCATCTAAAAAATTAGTGGGAATGGTTTTTCCTTGTGGACGTGGCAGTTTAAGGTCAACCTGAATGACAAGGGCCTGCTTGAGCTGTTCAAAGAAACTGTCCCTCCTGACACCACAATGCCGGAGGAAGTAGAGAAGTACAAGAAACACAAAGGGAAAGCGCTGACGTTGTTGGTGTTGGCGTTTGCTCCGGTGCAGCACGTACACTTCCAAGGATGCACAGAGGCTACGGAGGCCTAGAAAAAATCCTGCACCATCTACCAACTCATCAACCTTGTTAACCATTTTCTTGTCTTCAAGAGGCTCATCATCATCCAAGACAACAAAGGCAATGATGTCATTGAGATCCTGTAACAGATCTGTCAGAAATGCTCTGTGGTGGCAGTTCCAACGTGGCCTGACGGGTCTTCTTTGTTCACGGCTCCTTTTGTGCGAGTTCTGAGTCCAAGCGTGAGCTTTCTGATCGCCTCATGCTATGTTTCCGGTAGTTGGACAGAGTTGTTATAAAGTCACTTTTGCAAAGATAATAATGCGATGTTGCATTAGTTTTTGGACATCAACATGTGAACATTTATAGGGCTAGTCATGAGCACTCCAACGCACCGAACCGTGCGCGATTCGGATCACCGTAGCTCCCGCTACAACAGCCAAAGCGCAGCACCCCAAACCAGCCGCTCAGTCGGCAGCGCGCACCACGTCACCAGCGGAGGCACCCTCTCACATCAAGAATCCATCAAAATGCCATTCCGGAGGCGCTGATGTCCCTACATGTAGTGGCGGTGAGTTAATCATCGAGTTTGGTGATGAAGATGGATGTGGGTCGAAACCTGTTCGCGGACCTGCAGTCGGAATTTCCCCGAGTAACAAAATGTACATCTGAGTTTCGGACGCCGAGCCAGAATTTTGGCTACGACCCTCAATAACAAACTTCACTCCTGGCATCCGGCGGATCATTCACCGGACGTCTCGGCGGCCCTTCAGGAGCATAATCCTCAGATGGACAATTGTTACTCGGTCCGGTCGATTATTCACCTCCAGTCAAACCGCGGCCGACTCCCAGAGTCGTCGCACGCACTCCAACTTTGGAAGCCCATATCTCCCTCTTTACTTGTCCGATTCCGGTGAAACAACTTCCACCGGATTCAACAACTCGTCAACTTTCAGGGGCAATCCTCCATATAAGGATTCGAGTAATCCTTGAGCCGCTAAATCCAACTACGAAGATTTTCCTCTGACCGCCGGCTTGCCAACGCCTCCAGGCGCCGCACTTGGGCATGCAGAGATGCAAATCTTCAACATTCCCCCCTTGCACCTGCCATTCCTGCTGCTCCTGTTTGCTCTCCCTCATCTTTGGTTGCGCCCTCCAGTCCATCATAGCTGGTCATCCCAAGCCCGGCCACGCTCATTGCTTGCCCGTCCACGGGTTGCGCTTTGGTTAAGCAATCCACTAGCATGTCGTGCGTGCTGCAATGTTGCAGTACCACTTGTCCCTTTTCAACAATGTCCCGTCCGTAGTGATAATGCGCGTCGATGTGCTTTGTCCTCCTGTGCTCTGTCGGGTTGTTGGTCAGCGAGATGGAGCCAGTGTTATCCTCTTACACCACCGTAGGCTCCAACTGCTGCATGCCCAGCTCCCACTGTAACCTGCGGAGTCACACTGCCTCCTTGACCGACTCAGCCAGCGTGATGTAGTCCTGCTTCCACTGTAGAGGTGGAGACACAGTCCTCCTTCCTGCTGCACCACAAGACTGATGCACAAGCGAGGAAGAATACGTAGCTGGATGTGGACTTCCGCTTGTCCACATCGCTAGCGTAGTCTACATCCGTATAGCAGACTAGGTGCAAGGGGTCCGCCCGCCCCTTGCCGTCAAACCTCAAGTGCGCATGCCGCGTCGCCTGCAGGTAGCGGAGGATGCGCTTGACCGCCTGCCAGTGTACTGGCCCTGGATCGACCACGTACCTGCTCACTTGGCCCACCGCGTAGGCCAGGTCCGGTCGAGTTGCCACCATGGCATTCATGAGGCTGCCCACCGTCGACTGGTAGGGCACCCCTGCCATATCCTCCCGCTCTTCTTTTGTTTGCGGCGCCATTGCCGCACTCAGTTCACAGGTCGTAGAGACTGGACTGCCAACTGGTTTGCAGTCCTCCATGCCATACCGCTTCAGCACCTCGGCCACTTATTTGGCCTGCCCCAGCTCAAGCGTGCACGCCCTCTGGTTCCGCGTGATGCCCTCCAGCTCCCCCATGTCCGACATCTCGAATCTGCTGCTCAGTTGCTCTTTCAGCCGCTATAGGCTCGGCAGATCCGTCGAGCACAAAATCAGGTCATCCAAGTAGAGAACAACGATCTAATGGAGCTGCTTATTGCGCCGCACATACACGTTGTGATCCGACTCACAGCGCTTGAAGCCAAGTTGTACCACGAAGTTGTCCATCTGTTGGTACTAGCATCTGGGTGATTGTTTTAGCCCGTACAAGGACTTCTGCAGCTTGCACACCTTGCCCTCTGGCGCCTCCACCCCCTCTGGCACCTCCATGTAGATCTCTTTGTCTATGATGCCGTTGAGGAAGGCCGTCTTTGTCACCATTTGGTGGAACTCCATGTCCTTCGCAGCTGCGACCGCAAGGATCGCCCGGATGCTTGTGAACTTGGCAACGAGAGCAAACGTCTCATCGTAGTGCTCCCCCTTACACTGTGCATAACCCTTTGCTACCATTTGTTCCTTGTCCTTTTCAACCACACCTTCCTTTGTGAACTTGATCTTGAAGACCCACTTTCAGCCGATGACCTTGGCATCTTTCGACCTGTCAACAAGCTTCCACGTGTCATTTTCCGTGATGGACGCCAGCTCCGATTTGATGGCTGCGTCCCATTGATCCCCTTCGGGCCGCACAAGCGCCTCTTACACGGTTGTCGGTTCCGTTGATGCAGCCAGCATGCACCGCGTCATGCCAATCCATCGACCGGTGCTTGCATCGAAGAGCTTCCCCGCTTTCCGCTGCCTCCTCCTGCGGCACGGTAGTTTTGGTGGCGTGTCGTCGCTTTGCTGCAATCCCTCCGACTCTGCATGCTCCGGTGAATCATCGACCGGATGGCTCCTCGAGGATCTCTCCTGCTCTGGTGAAACATCGCCCGAACGGCCGGTGCGTCCAGTGGATTTTCCACCGACGCCCGATGCGTACTCCGCTGGGAGTGTGCGCCTTGGAACCCTTTGTGTCCCATCCGCCAGATCCTTCTCGTGGATCTCCTCATCAACTTGATCGTCATTGGAGTCCTCCGCGTTGGCTGCCACCACTGGTATACCGTCATGCTCCAATGCCGCATCCTCAACTTCGGCGTCCGCCGGCTCCTTCTCGTAGTCAAGGAGCTGGAACCACCCTCCTGTCTTTGGGGAGTCCACCATACCCATGTCGTTGCTGTTGATGTAGCTCTGCTGCTCGTCGAACACGACGTCTCGGCTGCCGATTACCTCCTCCTTATGCATGCCGTAGAGCTAGTACGCCTTATGCACGCTCTCATAGCCAAGGAAGAGATACGGCTTTACCCGCGGCTCAAGCTTGCTGTCGCGCTGCTGTGCAGCTTGCACCATCACGTGCACCTTGCACCCAAACACTTTCAGATGCGTCATACTTGGCTTGCAACCGCTCCAAACCTCCTGCAACGTCTCCCAGCCACTCTTCCCCTTCAGCACTGCTGTTGGGGTGAGGTTGATGGTGTAGCTCGCCGTACACACAGCTTCTGCCTAGAAGCTTCGCGGCAATCCCGCATCCACTAACATGGTCCGTAACATGTTCAGCAGCGTCTGGTTTGCCCACTCCGCCACGCCATTAGATTGAGGCAAATATGGCGTAGTTTGTTGCTATTTTATGCCCTGCTGCTTCATCCACCCGCTACAGCCCACGTACTCGACGCCGTTGTCGTTGCGTAGCAATCTGACCTTCCGGTCAGTCTGCCTCTCCACCATGGCGACGTACTCCTTGAGCCGGTCCAGGACCTCACCTTTCCACTTCATGAAGTACACGTAGAGTTCTCTACTGTAGTCATCAATGAAGATGACGAAGTAATGCGCGCCGCTCTTTGATGCCGTCTTGAATGGTCCACACACGTCGCTGTGCATGACCTCCAGCAGGTCCGAGGTGCGATTCACGTTCTTGTTGAACCGTTTGCACCGCGCCCTGATCAATAAGCAAGGCTTACACTTTTTGTGCACTGCTGCATCTGTCGCCTCTTCCACATCGTCGATGCAGAGGCCGCGTACCAGTTCGCGCTTTGCTATCTCCTTTACGAATGCGAGTGAGGAATGTCCCAGTTGTCGGTGCCAGAGCTCTAGATTAGCTCCCCCTCCTTTGGCTAGGTTGATGGTGTGTTCCTGCAAGACAACTGAATCTTTCGTCGCGGGGATCACCTTGGTCTCCACAATGTAGAGGCCTCCCTTGTGCTTAGCCTCCAGCACGGTCTTGCCGCCACCGTCCTTCCGCACGACTGCCCCCTTCTTGACCTTGGTGTGCTCCTGCGCTCTGGAGTCAAGGCACCACCGGTTAGCCTTCTTAAGGTAGTGGTTCTGAGTGCTGTTGAGAAGCGCCTTCTTGCCTTTGGCGTCCTTGCCGCCGGCCTTTACCTCCTCGGTGCACGGGCTTAGCGGCCCTCCTTGCCGCAGTTGCGACACGCACCCTTCTTGGCGCCCTTCTTGCCGCCGCCATGTCCGCCACCTCCCTTGCCTCCACTTCCGCCACCACGCGTTTTGATGACGAGGGCCGATGAGGAAGACGAGGACTCCCCGCAGTTCCGTCGCTGTGCCTCGTTGCGGATGTACTCTGCAACCGCGCCATAGGTGAGCTTGTCCTCCGTCCATCCTCCCAAGACAGTGATGAGAGGGCTCCAACTGTTAGGAAGGGCCATGAGGAGGGCCATCGCCTGTAGCTACGTGTTGATCTTCCATCCCATGTCGTTGCACTGTGAGGCGAGCGACTCGACCTGCTGCATGGCAGAGATGACATCATCTCCCTCCTCAATTCTCACTGTTAGGAGTCACTTCATTGTGAAGATTTTGTTCGCTAGCGACTTGGATTGATGAATCGTGCAGAGTTTTTTGCCAAGCCTCGGCTGCAAGCTTGCAGCCTTGGAAGTAGCCCCACTGCGACTCAGTCGTCCCGGACACCAGCAGCATGAGCACCTCCTTGTTCTTCTTTTCAAAGGTCTCCTTCTGTGCTTACGTCACTGTCGCTTCGTCGAGGACTTCCGTTCCCTTCATGACCTGCAGCACACCCTTTGCGCGAGGTGGATCTCAAAGTGCCACCTCCATAGCCCAAAGCCTGGACCACCTGTAAACTTCTGGATAAGTTGCATCTCCTTCTACGTTATTGTGCAGTCTTCCACTCCGGGACCTCAGAGTTTGACGGCGACGTCGTCCACAACGACAATCTTGTCCGCCGCGAAAATCCTGAATGATGTGAGGACCAGTCAGAGCCGTGGGCCCATAACCCTTTATCAGAAAAGCTGTGTGGTGGCAGTTCCGACATGGCCTGACGGGTCTTCTATGTTCACGGCTTCTTTTGTTCAAGTTCTGAGTCTAAGCGTGAGCTTTTTGATCGCCTCACACTATGTTTCTGGGAGTTGGACAGAGTTGTGACAGAGTCACTTTTACGAAGGGAATAACGTGATTTTGCAAGTCTCCTCCCTGGAGACCCGCCTCCAGAGATGGCCAAGCTAGCAGCAGAAGTTCTCCACAATGCGACTAAAGACATGGACAGGCTTAGTCTCATTGACAAAACACTGTCCAAGCTGCATGAACTTCAAGCAGCAGGAGACGTAGCCAGATCCTGCCAGATCAAGGCGTCTGATTTTTTCGCTCAGGACGAACCAGGGCTGGCGGCTGAGTGGAAGATGCGACTTCAAGAGCTGCAAGCAGCCCACAACCGCCAACTCCACCAGCTTATCATCCAAGGCAAGCAGGCACACCGCACTGCTGTCCCGGGAAGGCTCCTCAACGCCCGAGCCGTCCTGGATGAACGTCTCACAAAAAATCTGCCGCCCAACCCTCTCCGCCTCCACCATTTCAGCTGCGTACGACATCAGCAAGCTTTGCGACGAGTGGAAAAACAAACTGCTGGCGGAAACTGACCAGAAAGTCCACGACATGATTGCACGCCATGAAGTCACCCGCATGGCGGGTGAGCACAAGATGGAAGAGGCCAAAGCCAAGCTGGAGGCAGCCACCACCGCCGCCGAAGCCATGGATCTGGAGCCGACAACACAAGAGCTCATCAACAAAAAAGTTCAACAGACCGTGGCAGCAGCTATCAAGAAGCTGCTGAATAAAGGCGGCGGTTTCCTGGGCAACAAACCCAACAGCAACAGCAACAATACCTACGGCAACAACAAGGGAAAAAGCCAGCAGAGGCGGGCAAATACAAACGCCCCACCCAAGCGGACTGCCCGTCCTGCCAATCCTGCTGCCAAATCAGCACCACCAGCTAAGCCCACCAAGCCGATCAGCCACAACCAAGCTGGCGGCAAGAACCACAAGCAGACTAACGTCAACAAGAACTACAACAAGACCAACGGCAACAAGTCCAAGCAGAACCAGAAGACCAAGCAGAAGTACAAGGCGAAGGGCAAGGAATTCAAGAAGAAGACAAAAAACGAGTAAGGCCGCGGAAGCGGCACCTACTTACAGACCTTCCCATCCATGATCTTGCTCTTCTTCTTTTTGCCAGGAAAACTCCTTCTGAGTTGGACAACAGGGTGTTAAACAAGGGAGTGCACAACCTGAGCAGTAGGTGTCTCTCCCATGATGAATCCTCTCTATTAGGTCTTGGCCTCAGTTTTGTTTTGAGGCCTAGACCCTGCTCCTTCTCAGCCTTAGAACCTTGCCTGAAGGATCTATTTAGAAATTTCAGGCTCATGTGGCAGTTCAGGGACAGTCCTGATAAATCTATCCCTAGGTTTAGAGTTCCCAATCCTGCTTGGATGCCATCTAAAGCACCAGCAGAGGTTGAAGAATGCTGCCAGATGATGCTGTCTGAAGTGGCTGAATGCTTCCAATTAGCCAAACCCAAAGCTAGACGAGCACTTCCCAAAATGTTTTGGGCGGCAATCAAAAGGCTGAGGGAGGACAGAAGCATTGTCATCAAAGCTGCTGATAAAAACTTAGGGCTAGTCGTCTTGGACAGAGAGCACTACATCAAAGAGTGCCTTGTCCACTTGCATGATTCTAGCACCTACATTCGACAAGCTTGTGACACAGATTCTATCAAGGCTGAGCTACTTCAGATCAAGGAGGACAACACCAACTCAGGCTTAGTCCCATATTCACTTTGGGACTTCTTTTGCCAAGAACCAGACGGTGGGTGGCAGCCTGCCACCTTCTATTGTTTGATCAAAATGCATAAGAATCCACCTGTTGGCAGGCCGATTGCGGCTTGTCACAGTTGGATCACCACCAATGTGTCCAAATGGCTGGATAGTGAGCTACAACCACTGGTGCAAAAACAGGCAACGTTCCTCAAGGACAGCACATCGCTCCTCCTTGAGATCAAAAAACTAACCTTACCACCAACGCTGACTCTTGCAACATACGATGTGGTGGCACTCTATCCAAGCATACCCATCACTCGGGCACTCATCTTCATCCAGACCCTTCTACATCAGACACGACATCCCAAAACACCTCTGGTCATCCAGCTTCTCTCATGGGTGATGCATAATTCCTATGTGGAATTTCAAGGTAACATCTACAAACAAGTTAAAGGGAAAGCTATGGGAACACCCACAGCACCTGCCTTTGCCATTCTGTTTATGAGCTACCTTGACTCAGAAGTGCTACGGACGTGCCAAATCACACCTGCTCTCCATCGGCGATACATCGACGATGGCCCCATACTCTGGACAGGTGATAAAAAATCCCTCCTCCTCTTCCTTTCCACATTCAACTCCATCGACGAGAACATCAAGCTGAAGTGGGACATCTCCGAGTCCACCATCAACTTCCTTGACATCTCTCTCTTCAAAGGGGACAGGTTCACAGCCTTTGGGGTTCTGGATATCATGACCTACCAAAAACCCATGAATAGGTACCTTTACCTTCCCTTTCGCAGCTACCATCCTAGAAGCTGCTTGAGAGCCTTCATCGTCTCTGAGCTTCGACGACACCTTCTACGAACATTGTCACCAACCAACTTCATCCATATGAAGAAAAAGTTTTGGGCTCGACTACGGGCTCGAGGCTACCCTCAGAGATTTCTCTTCAACATTTTTTCGCAGGTTCGACACGGTCAACGCAAGGCTCAAATTGACGAGCTACATCGCAAAGACCAAGATTTTCCAAAGGCATCAGCAAAACAAGAGAGGCCTCTTGTTCTAAAAGCTCTCCTCAACCCAACACTGGAGAACCTACGACTTGGGCGCTATCTTCAACGTTTT
>SZWC01013909.1:19624-52702 GCA_023375785.1 Penium margaritaceum
GTTTTGGGCTCGACTACGGGCTCGAGGCTACCCTCAGAGATTTCTCTTCAACATTTTTTCGCAGGTTCGACACGGTCAACGCAAGGCTCAAATTGACGAGCTACATCGCAAAGACCAAGATTTTCCAAAGGCATCAGCAAAACAAGAGAGGCCTCTTGTTCTAAAAGCTCTCCTCAACCCAACACTGGAGAACCTATGACTTCGGCGCTATCTTCAACGTTTTGCAAAACACCTCCAAGGATACAACCCAACTGTGTTCTCACGACGTGCTATTTTGGCATGGAGGCTGCCTAGGAAATTAGACACGTACCTTATGTCCTCTAAGTTACAAATCTAACCACCGAGTGATAGGTGCGTAAAACCCAAAAACCTGCCGCCGACCATTTGTCGGCACTGATTGTCGCGTCACTTTGGACCACTAGCTGCTATTTTAGCGGTCTTGTCTGGCTAGAATTTCTATGGCACTGATGAAGGCCTTTTTGGCCGAAACCGGTATGCCTTTACCATTTCTCTCTCAGACTTTTGCCGGTCCATTTCCATCACTCTGATTGTTCCTCCTCGCTGCTCTGAGATGCCTTCCCCCGAATCAAGTCCCTTAGTAACGAAACGTAGTTCTGAATTTCAGACGCCGAGCCAGAATTTTGGCTGTGTCCCTCAGTAACAAACTGCACTACTAGCATCCGGCGGATCATTCACCGGATGCCTGGGCAGCCCTTCCGGAGAAAAGTTATCAGATGGACATTTGTTACTCGGTCCCGTCGATTATTCACCTCCAGTTGAATTGCGGTCTACTCCCAGAGTCGCCGCACACACCCCAACTTTGGAAGCCCATATCTTCCTCGTTACTTGTCCGATTCTGGTGAAACAACTTCCACCGGATTCAACAACTCGTCATCTTTCAGGGGTAATCCTCCATTTTGGGATTCTAGCACTCCTTGAGGCACTAGATCCAACTGCAAGGATTTTCCCCACCGGTGGCTCACCGGTGCCTCCCGGCGCTGCACTTGGACATGCATAGGGGAAAATCTTCAACAAGATCGAGTTCTTAAGTGTTGAGTGCATTTCCACAGGGTGGAATGTGTACCCTCAGCTACAAGCCACAATCTCCCTCCCAGCCTTGCCAAAACATTGGAGTCCCATGTTGGCGGCTGGTCTGCCGATGAGCTGAATTACCTGAAGACCGTTAAGTAAGTCTGCAATGAATGGATGAGATGTGGTGGGAGAGATTGAGAGAGTGGGACAAAATTGATTTCCGCCTATGGAATCTGCTCTCAATGTGGAGGGGGAGGCAAGAAGGGGGAGGGTACCAAACAGTGCACCAAGAAAGGTGAAAAAAAAGGGGAGTTTTACGTCCGTGGAAAAAAAGGCCACTACGTACACAAGTGCCTTAACAGGAACACGTTTTGATGACACGGGGTTCCACTAACTTGACAGATGCTGGAGTCACCGTGATTGACACTGGATCAGGCTGACATAGGCAATGAAAGTGGACGGTGTTTGTCACCAACGGCACCTCAGTTTCAGAAGAATACAATGAGCGAGGACGACAATAGCAGAAGCATGCAGAAGCAACGGAACATGCAAGAGTACGGCAGCGGAATGTTGGAAGCAGAAAGGCGAATGCAGTCCCGAGGAGCTAGTCGCAGAGCCTCGAGAGAGGCAAGGCACCAGAGCTCCAAGGTAGACAGAAGGTAGTGAGAGAAAATGAGAGTGAAGGAAGTGATGTGCTGTGGTTGAGCGAAGGATCAAGAGTGAAGAAGCGAAGAGCTGTGAGCAGGGAATGGTGGGCAAAGGCGATGGGAGCGAGGAGCGAGCAGAGCAAGAACATGGCGGCGAAGCCGCGGAACAAAAAAGGGGACAGGATGCAAATAACTGTTCTGGTTACTCTTGAGGGAATGAACATTCTCAGTATATGTAGGCAGAACAGGACGAAACGGTAGAGCAACGACTTCTTTCCGCTAGCCGGACACGGGTGACACTTGTCACATTATTAGGGGATGACTTGACTTTGTCGGTCGAACGGTCACACATCAGGTGACCCGTTAGTCAAGGTGGTTCCGTCTCGGACCTGAACCGTTATTGAGAAAATAAGCGTGCACATCTGTAGTCAGAGGACTGTAGATGTGCACAGAGTCAGTTTCGCAAGGAAATTCTAACACCCCCCTTGAAACTGACACAGTGCACTTGTGCGGTCTGAGGTCTGCTCAGGTGACACATCCACCTCTATCATGTATCAGTGAGGTGAGGATGTGGGTGGAGCAGGTGGTCTGGGCAGAAGATGAAGAGGTGGGACGTCCAGGATCTCAGGGAGATCTTCCACGTCGCTCCTCTCTGGTTTTTCTGTTCACCACCGGCGTCCTCTATGTCGTCTGCATTCTCGGCGTATGTCACCCATAATTCCAGAGATGTTGTCGGAGCAGGGATCATAGGACCGGAGGATAAAGTGAAATGGACGATCGGTGGTGAGGTACAGGATGACTAGAGCTTGATATTCTGCAAGAAAGTAGTCGTCCCAGGACTGATGTATGTTGAGAGCGGAGACATCAACATGGAAATAACCTTGGTCCTTGTTGAAGATGTCCTAGAGTTTGAGGTCGTCAAAGCTCATGTCCGCATGTAGTTCCATTGCAGCAAGCCAAGTGTCATAGTTGTCTTCGCCTGCGTTGTTGAAGTGAAGGATCGGGATTCTGTGAGCCAGTTCAACAACTCCTTGCTTGATTGGTTTGATTTGTCTCCACCAGTGGTGACGTGGTCGTTGAGTAGCTGCAGCATCGCTGGAAGACATATGTGAACGTTCCGGGAATGCTGGTTGCTAGGGGAGCCCTGGAGGTGGCGATTGAGAATCCAAGATTCGAAGATGAGGAGTTTGAAGTTTGGCAGATGCGGCATCCAACACAGAGGAGCGGAGGTTGCTCCAGTGGGATGGGCACAGGGATGGAACCACGTGTGTTGTGGAAGCTTCAGCGTGGGAGCAGGTCGCGGCACAACAGGCGATGCGACCTGGCGGACTCTTGTGTCGAGCGGAGAATGATGCAGGAGGATGATGCTGAAGACGATTCATGGAGAGCAATGGAGTGGGCGCAGGGGCAAAACCACGTACACGATGGAAGTTTCGATGTGGGTACAAGTCGTCGCGTAACAGGCAATGCGACCGGGCGGATCCTTGTGCCGAGCAGAAGATGAAGACGGAAGTAGACAAACGTAGGATGGCGGAGTGGACGCAGGGGCGGAATCACGTGCGCTGCTGAATAGAGGGATAGAATGCAGCAAGGGGAAGGCGAATGGCAACGGACTGCGAGAAATCTGCTGCCGGCGTGGATACAGGTTGCTGCGAAGCGGACAGCTAGCTCGTGCAGGTCCTTGTACTGGCCACAGATGCTGACGATTACCGATGAGGAGGCGGAAGCTGATGAGGAAGGCATGAGCGCAGGGGCAAAACCACGTGCGCTACGGAAGTTTTGGCGTGGGCGCAGGTTGTCACGGAACGGGCGATGAGACCGGGCGGATCCTTGTGGCGAGCGGATGAGGAAAGCAAAGGATGACAAAGAAATGATGGAAGGCGGAGAAGTGATAGATGGCTGAATGGATGTAGGGGCGGAACAACATGTGCTACAAAGCGATGCTGATGCCGTCGAGGAGGAGGCGTGATGCAGAAGTGATTCGAGGAGGAGGCAGAACAAGTGGAGAGGAAGCTGTTGTGAAGATAGGCTGGAGGAAGCGATGGATGCTGATGGGCAGGGAGGATGAAGTGTGGAGGCTGAAGGGCAATGCGTGATAGAGTTGAGGAAGTAGTGACTGGAGGCAGATTGACAAGAAGCGCAGGGGGCAGTAGTAGGCGCGAGTGAAACAGCCAGCTGCTCTGCTGTCAGGAGAGTGACGGCTTGTTCCCCAGTTGGCTCACAACAGGAGCAGGAAGACTGGTGGTGTCCGATGTCCTGACGGTGGACGGTACATTGCTGCTGCTGACGACGCAAGGAAGTGATGCGAGAGTGCGGCTTGAGAGGATGAAGGTGATGGGGCTGATGTGTTGAGGTAGTTGAAGTAGATGAGGCCGATGGCGTAGATGAGGGAGATGTTTGTGGTGGCTAAGATGACGAAGGGAGGACATGCGGTGGACGGCAGGTTGCTTCCAGGAAGGTGATGACAGGCGGCGGCTCGAGGGCTGCTGGCAGCTGTTGTTGACAACAAGTCACCAATTGTCAACCAAGGGCGCGGGATGGGCGCAGGGCTTTCTTAGGATGATGAGACGTTTCTTCAGCGCGGGGAGCACATCAAGCGGTGCTGCTGATGTCAGCTGCTGGCGAAGCGGAGAGGTACGAAGTGGCAGTGCTGGCGGCGGAGGAATACAGATCAGAGAAGTAAAACGATGGCGGCGGCAGGGGGATGAATTGGTCACGGGGCACCAGGTGATGTTTCCTGATGCTCTGATACCATGTCAAAACAATGCAATGAGCGAGGACAGCAAGAGCAGAAACAGGCAGAAACAACGGAACATGCAAGAGTACGTCAGCGGAATGTTGGAAGCAGAAAGGCGAATGCAGTCCAAAGGAGTTAGTCGCAGAGCCTCGAGAGAGGCAAGGTACTGGAGCTCCTAGATAGACAGAAGGCAGTGACAGAACATGAGAGCAAAGCGAGTGATGTGCTGTGGTTGAGCGAAGGATCAAGAGTGACGAAGCGAAGAGCTTTGAGCAGGGAATGGTGGGAAAAGGTAATGGGAACGAGGAGCGAGTAGAGAGAGAACACGGCGGTGAAGCCGCGGAACCAAAAAGGGAACAGGATGCCAAGAACTGTTCTGGTCAATCTTGAGGAAATGAACATTCTCAATATATGTAGACAGAATAGGACAAAACGGTACAGCAACGGCTTCTTTCCGCTAGCCGGACGCGGGTGACACTTGTCACATTATTAGGGGATGACTTGACTTTGTCGATCAAACGGTCACACATCAGGTGATCCGCTTGTCAAGGTGGTTCGGTCTCGGACCTGAACCGTTATTGAGAAAAGAAATCTCTGACTGTAGATGTGCATGGATTCAGTTTCGCGAGGAAATTCTAACACTCATAACGGTGCATGACTGTGGCCAACGTTAGATCAGAGTTGGACACAGGTGAAGGCAATGTTTGTGTTGAGGTAGATGTGGACGCGGAGGCTGTCACGAGCACAACTCACAACATGCTCGACATGCCCAAATTTGGGGTGAATCTGCTTTCATTGAGCCACCTCACCGATAAGGAGCTCGAGTTGCTCTTCAATAAGAGAGGCCATCATCCAGAAAGAGGAATATGGCAAGGTGATCGCACGTAGAAAGTGAGAGGATAACTTGTGCCTGATCCGTGTAAAGATTCAACATCAACCGTCTCTCAAAGAAGGACAATGGATACATGGACCTTTGGCACCGTCGCTTGTGTCACATTGCGCTCTCAATTGTGAGGGACATGGTAAAGAAGAAAGTGGTTCAGGATCTTGAGGTCAAGATCTTTGATGCAGCCAAAATGCCGTGTGCAAGCCGTGGACGGTTGATAAGAGAACACGACAGTCATTTGATGGTGAATGGATGCGCACATCGGTTACGTTACGGTGGTACACACCGATGTGTGCAGACCGTTTGAGTCCTTCATTGGTTGGATGCGCTACTTTGTTACCTTCATTGAAAACTACATCCGTAAACTGTACCTCTACAACATCAAGAAGAAGAGTGTTGTGCTGTCATGCATGGTGGAATTTTTTGCAGCAGTGGAGCTGCCAACAAGTTAATGGTGAAGGCGCTCTAGAGCGATGACCGTTGTGAGCATAAGGGCTGCTTTGCATGGATGAAGATTAAAGGGATCGCGTGGCAGAAACCAATGCCATATTCTCTATAGCGGAACGACGTCACCGAGAGAGTGAACTGCACCATCCTTAGCATGGTCAGGTCCATGCTGAGCGATATCGGCCTTGTATAAAAACATTACAGCGAGGCAGCATGGACGGCAGCATACATCATGAAAGTTATGCTGACAAGCTTAAAAAACACATGTAATCTAAGGTGTGGAAGACGACAAGAGTACATTAGGAGGGAGCCAACGTTGGCTCACCTCCGTGTGGTTGTGTTGCTCATGTTATTGTGCAGGCACGGGACGGGAGGGGCAAGTTGGATTTGATTACTCGTCTGCATATCTTTGTCGGATACGACAGCGGAAGCAAGGCGTACTAGCTCTTAGACCCACGGAGGCAGCTGATTTTGAAGAATCTTGATGACACGTTCGACAAGGACAGTGGTTAGACAGACAAGGACACGGGTCACTCCAAGTGGGGGGGTGGCTGCCACGGGTCACTCCAAGTGGGGGGGCGCTGGAGGACACAAAAGAGGGTGATGTCTGAGTGGCTCCAACTGCTGGGAACCATCACGGAGATGGGGGAGTGGCTGATTTGAATTCAGCAAAGTCGGACAATGAGCCCAAGCACCGGCAGCAGTGGAGCTGAACCAGGAGGCAGGGAGAAATCCCGCATCTCCACAATCCGCGGAATGGGGAAGCAGGTTAATGACATCAGATTTTGGATATGTTCCAAAAAATCTGAAATTGTCATGTCACCATAGATTTATGCCTGAAATTACTTCAAGTTTGGATGTTTTAACATGTGACATGAAAGACCAGTGTGTAATACATGTATAGTTTTCAACACTAAACTATTGCAGACAATGGATTCATAGAAACAGAATCAGGCTATTTACGGTTTACAGGTTGCGACACGGTTTGTCAATCCTTCAATGACATGAAACAAAAACGGCAGCCAACGATTCCAAGCATATGATACGTTGTAATCCCTGCCCTTTAGGTACCAATACGCATTCTACGGTGCTCTCTTTCTTGCAAACATGAGCTGGTGTGAGTTGGCACATTGGCTGGCATTGTAAATGGCAATGCACTAAGATAGTGGCACCATTTCACGAGGTGTTTGTCACACTGGCTCATTTACCAGTTGCATATCACATGAGGTGGTCATGTGATTACACCTATCGATGAGGCAATGCCATCTGTGCTGACGGGACAGCCTCTTATCTCATTATCGGTGCCATGCATGAAACTAGGACCTTTCTGACTTGCACCTACCGGAAAGGTAGCACCAGGGTTGGTGGCAGAGGAGGCATGGGTGAACGCACGTCTTCAGGGTGATCCAGCTCTTGGAGAAGAGTTAGAAGAAGAGGGTGGAGGTAGGGTGAAGATGAGGTTGCAGATGGGAGGAAGATTAGGGTACAGGTGAAAGTGGACAGGAGGGGTAGCTGAACATTGTGAGACTTATTCTCAGCATTAGGGACAGGAAGACATGTTCAGGGAACTTCAATCACAAGTTAGTGTTGCTGCTTGCTTGACATCATTGTTCCATGAAGATGTGTGTGTGAATTTAAAACATGTAAAAACTGTATACCATGGCCATTCATGATTGACTTGACTGTGCAACACCGTACATTGACAAACACATGTAAAGTGATGATTTCACATGCATGCTGAATGAAATTCACAGATTCGGATCCAATATTTGTGAGACTGAGGATCTGTGAATCCAAGGATCCATTACCCCGGTTCCAGATCCAGGTTGAGGATCCATTCCACGGATGTAGATCTCCCTGATTTTCTGCGGATAGGAACTGTGTGCAGCCTTGACTGGAGCAGGATTGTATGTGCATAACAAGCGAACCAGTCGCTGCAGACGACCTTAGCGCCATGACGACGCCAGCAACAGAGATGTCGTCTTCCCCTACATCAACCTCCTACTTTAAGAACCAGGACCCTCGGGATCACACCATCACGGAGCTTTGTCAGTTGTTTACAGTTTGCAATCAGGGAGGCATGAGTATGTTGAAAGAGCTGAGTTTTTCCCTCTCAGTCTTTCCTGCGTTGTCTATTACCTGCAATGATGCTTGTGGAGGAGCTCAAACATTGTATGATCAGGACAAGCTGGGGCCTGACACGATTTCCTGGCTTCATACGTTGCATGTTCATGTTGTGCATTGTTGTTCAAAGGAAATTACAGAGCGTCTAACAGATGTTGAGTACTCTTTGGCACGTTGCTCAATGACCACGACAGGTCGTGGGATGAGTGCCATTTCGATCATGAACACAGGTGTCACCCATCACATGACATATCATTGTGCAGAAATTTTTTCTTTGTTCCCATAAGGTCAATTTGGTCTGTCTGCACAGGGACCAGGCAAATCTTGCCAGGGTGTCGGGGTTGTGTGCGTTGATGATCCGTTTGGCCTCCACTTTGTCTCCAACGTGCATTTTCGAGGAGAGAGATCTTCTGTTTTGTGTCTCTTCTTTGATGGATCTCGCTGTTGCGCACTCTGCTGAATCCGTTGCATTATTTTCTAGTGATAATCGTGTTGTTCTGCTCCGTGCCTCTCTGGTGTATGACCTGTAACGTGCCGCTCGCTACACCGTCTTTGTCTTCTTTGCTTCGTCCTCTCTTGCTACGCGCGTATTTCATACTGGTATGCTCTTGTCACAGCACTAGCGCTTGCTCCGTAGTCTGTGCTATCTGAGCATAGAAGTTGTGTCCAAACTCATCTGAGCATCGCCTGCCTTCGGCCTTGATCCGTCTTCCTTAAAGAAGCCACTTAAGACTGACTGCTTCTACTACACTCTGGGTAAAATGCATTGCTACACCTATCTTGAGTCCATCTCTCAGGCCTTGCTCCCATTGGAGCTGGTCCACTTGGACGTGCATGGTATCTTCCCTGTCAAGTCCTTGCCAAGCCGTGGTCGGTACGACCTCACCTTGACAGAGTGCTAGAACCCCATGGAGGATGCCGTCCGCACCATGTGGTCTGAGTGTGGTCCTCCAGAATCCTTCGCATTTGCAGGCTTTCTTTACATGATGTTGGTCTGGAACCGCCTCCAGCTCGGTCCTCTGCTGGACCATGTCACACCGTAGGAGCTCTGGTTTGGCCTATGTGCTGACCTCTGGCTCACTAGTGTATGGGTCTTACTGGCTTGCATGTGGTACACTGAGGACCAGTGCAGTGCTCTAAGGTCTCCTCGCAGGAATACACATGTGCCTTTATGTCTTTGCACCGCGGTGTAAGGCCTGGAAGCTATTAGGTCCCTACCATTTACTCCATCGTTGAGTCTCGAGATTTGCTTTTCTTCCACGCACTCAATTATAGGGATCTCTCTAGAATTTTCTATCTTGCTGCCGACCACGCTCTTATACTCATTGATTCCTTGTACATGCAGGAGTTTAGGTTGGTGAATGGGCCTGCCTACTTGTTGTTCAGTCGTTGGCTGATGATAGTTTGGCCATTGTGGCAGCTCGGCCAGTGGTATTGTCGCACCTCTGCAGCCATACATGTGTCTTTGCCTTCACGACCCCCTGCATCTACGCCTGCATGTGTGCTTTCCGTCGTCCTTGTGGCCTTCCTTGTGCTTGCGCCTGTCTTTGTGGCAGTCCCTATGTATGAGGTTGTGTTCTCCCATGTTAGATTTGCGCACGACCATAGCAAAGGCTGAGCAGGCCTTGCTATCGTGCCAGGACCTTGACGTGCTCAGCTGGACTTGTACAAACTGTAAAAAGAGTACAAAGTGGAAGGAATAAACTGTTTTTTTAGGGGAAATCTGACTGTATTATGAAAAATACAAGTACAAGTACAAAAACGCTGCAAGTACAAGTACAAGTCTCACAGCAGCTTATGTACAGCTACGTGCTCTGACTCTGTTCGTGGCCCAAGCTGGGCGCAACACCTTGCCAGGCTCCCAGCCTTGTGGCAAGTGTCTTGGCATGTCTTGCAGGTTGACAGGCCTTCAGGAAGTCGGGGCGCCTCTTAGCCAAGCTGGCAGATATGCCAGGCTCACTGGGTCGACGGAGGAGAACTCCAGCAGGATCTGGATCTGAGTACCAAGTCAGAAGGTTGACTTGAAGGGGTGATGATGGTAGCTGTCGTTGAGGTAGTCCAGAATGATGAGTTACTGTAGTGGCAACTACTGGCCTCCTTTTATACTGCTTCTCTGGCTTGTACCATAGGTGGCGGTCCCTGGCGGTCCCAATTGTAGTGGTCCCAATGGTCCCCGCTGGTGCATCATCGGTAGTGGTCCCGGCGGTCCCAGATGATGATGCAGTAAAACGCCTTCCAACATTGGAGGCCTCGGCGATGATGCAGACATTATTGTACAAGGTTGTGCATGTGTTAGGCGACCTTGCTGCTGCCTGTACAATGTTGGATAGCAGCATCGTAGGGCTGCTTGTCCCATACTACCTCATGTGAGGCAGTTGCCAAGTTATCAAATGTTGGACAGCAACATCGGCTAGGTGGCCGAGGTTTGTCCTCCACGATGCTGTACCAACTGTACATGTCTGTATTGTGAACACGACCACTTGGAGGAGAAACCGGACATTCTTCGGGCTGTACAATGGAAAATTCCCCCTGGGAATTTTCCCGGTAAACCACAGAAAAAAATTGTAACTTTCTGTAGAAGTCTCCGAATCAGAATCCGATTGTGCCAGGTTGAAGCATAAATCCAGTGCAGTTATCACTGTACTCCAACACTCCCCCTTGATAGGTGTGCTGGTGAAGATGAGCATAGAACACCCCAAAATTACTTGGAAGCGAAGAAGTCAATGATCTTTTTGGTTTCCATGAGCCTCGGTTCGATAAGAGGGATGTCTGCTTCCTCGTCGGAGTTGTAAGGCACTTCAAGGAAATAGGAGAATTTTATGGGGCGAAAGAAAATTGGCTCCTCCTTGATTTTGGCTTCCGGGTTCCCAGAAATGTTTTTCTGGGTCTCTCCGTGTGCCTGTCTGGGCATGTGGTTTGCTTCGTAAAAATAGTGGAGACTTGGAGCACCTCCTTGATGTACGAATGTAATTTTCTTATGCATTTTTTCAACTCCCGGTCTCTCCTCCTTTTCTTCTCCAAGGTTGGGTATCTCCAAGCTCGCAGGTTGATCCTTGGACACTCCAGCTGCAATTGAGGTGTCCAAGTTTGTTGTATGTCGCTCTTGGAGATGCTGGCTCGCTGTAGGAAATTCCCATAATGATCTCCTTTTGTTGGAAAGGACGAAGGCGAGCTGGCAGAAGAGGGCTGATGGTCAGAAAATAATTTCTGACCCTCTGCTCACTTAGAGGTGGAGTGGAGAAGGCCGTTTTTGCAAGTGTGGAGCTCATTTGGTCAGATACGTACGCACTGTTGCAATTCTGGGTCGGCTGCTGCAGTTCAGTGCTTGTTTGGGGACGGTCCCCTGCCATCGTCTCCTCCTCAGAAGCACGTTTGTTACTCAGGAGTTCGTTGCTCAGAGAGAATTCGCTGTTGTACCTGTTTGGAGTCACGGACCTCCCCTGTCGTGCTAGGCACTTCGCACGAAGTTCCTAAACAGTGCAAGCAGGGTCGTTTCGTTGATTACCACTGTTTCTGGCTGAGAGTGGTCACGTGGGAGGAGAGAACGTGGCTGCTTGCTTCGTTCCGTGTGCAGCCGCAGGCTTTAGCTCAGCTGCTCCTCTCGCCCGCTTGCTTCCGCGTTCTATGCAACTGCAAAGATTTCCACCACTTCCACCGGTCGGGGAGGGGCCGTGATCGCTGTGGGAGTCCGCAAGCTTTGAAGCGACCGGCGTAGAGGTCGACTCCACTCTGACCTTCGTCGCTGCAGTGAGTGTGCATGCTGCTGCGTCGGCAGTTCGCCCGCATGCGCTGTTCGCCGCAACAATCGGCTGTTCTACTTTGTTATGTGTGTTGCTTCATGTCCTGTTTACTGCAGGCCGAGGAGAAGCGGACTCGTGGATTCCGGATTGGAACGCCGCGGGTTCCGCGGTGCTCAGTGCGCGCGCTCCCGCGAGCAAACAGCCGCTCGCGAGAGCAAGCGACTGTAAGCCGCGAGCTCGACGCAGCGTTCCGATGGCGCCACTCGACGTCCACGTCTTGGAATGCTCACGCGAATGAGCGACTTGGTCTTGCTGACGTCGCTGACTCGAGAAAATGTTCCCCCCCCCAAAGGCGCGGTCAACCTGGTTTTGTAAAACGTTTCCTGCAGAATCAGTTGCGGACAAACGGCCACCGTAGACTTTCCAGCTTCTGCTGCTTGCTGCTGTTGCTGAATCTGGTTCTGCTGCTGACGTTTTCCTGTAGCAGGCAGTTCCCTCTTTAATGACAAATGGTTGTGGGCATCCACCTTGGCCAGTTTTGAGGGTGATGTCGCTGCTGTACCACACACTTGAATTTTGTTCAAATTTTCAGATTCTTCGCCCATTCCTTGAAGAATCTGCTGCATGTTGCTTGCTCCCATGTTGCAAAACGCACCATTGGCCTGATTGTGAGGCGACGATGATCCCAGGTGGCCAAGGCGCAGAGTGAAGGTGTTCACAGGAGCTTGGAAGATATTGTCTCTCTTCACAGTCGCACCCCCCCTTACTGCTGCACTTGTGGCGGAGTGTGCTTCATGCATCATGAAGCACGAGGGCAGGTCCTACTGCGTGTCGAGCAACATGGTGTGGGTGCGCATTTTCAACTTTCGCGTGCCGATGAAGTCTTTCCTCTTTTGTCAATACTGCGAGAGTGCGCTTGAGGTGAGTCCGCACTGCACGGCACATTTGTTGAAGATGTCCTTTAAAACGCTCTTTGTCAGTAAGTCTGCTACTTGCTCAGAACCAGGCACGTGCACGAGGTGTACTGTGCCGTCAAGGACCTTCGACCAGATCCAGTGTCCACGTATGTCGATGTGTTTTGTTTGTCCTTGAAACTTTGTAGAATTGGCAAGGTTGATTGCAGAATTGTTGTCCACGTAGATTTCAGTGGGACTCTCCTGCCAAAATTCGATATTGTCAAGAAGGTTCCGCAAGTAGGTCACCTCCTGTGCGGCACAAGTAGCTACGACATACTGAGCTTCGGCAGAGCTGAGTATGATAATGTTCTGTTGCTTGCTAGACCATGAGATAGCTGCACCGGATAGGAGACAGACAAAGCCGGTGGTGCTGTATTGATCCTCCTTTGTGCCTCCAAAATCTTCGTCAACGAAACACTTCAGCTCCAAGTCCTTGGAACTGCCAAAGGTCAATGCTGTGTCTTTTGTTGCTCTCATGTACATGAGGGTACGGTTGAGCTCTTTGCATGCCTGAGTTGAGCAGGTCTCATTCCCACGTGCAAGGTTGTCCACATCATATTGTAGGTCAGGATGTGTGCACCTTGTAGCGTGTATGAGTGATCCAACTCTGCGGCGGTAGTCTGTTTCACTCCTCCCCCTTTCACCAAGATGGGTCAGCTGCTGCTGGGTCAAAGGTGTAGGTACATGCCGCTCGGGCAAGTCAAAGCGTTTAGAGACTTTGGTGCAGTAGGTCTCTTGGCTCAGCTCCAAAACGTGCAAGTCGTGGTTGCGCTTGATTTTCATGCCAAGATAGTACTCGAAGGATGGCATGAGGGTGATATTCACTTCCTTGGCTGTTGATTGGATGAACTCAGAACATGGTCCGATGATGAGGATATCATCCACGTACACGAGTGCGTAACAGTCAAAACGAGCGTCAAGAGCGAGTCTGTAAAGAAAGAGACAGTCGTCGTAGGCTGATGGTTTGAAGTTGAGGTTTTCCAACAGCGCTTGCAGCTTCCTGTACCAGAGGAGTGAACTTTGCTTGAGGCCGTAGAGGCTCTTCAACAACTTTCAGACTCTTCCACCCCCGTCGTTGTAACCTTCCGGTTGTTTCATGAACACCATAGTGTCCAACTCTCTATGCAAGAAGACGTTCTTGACATCAAGCTGTTACACTGTGTAGTCCTCAACTGCTGCAATAGAAAGCATGATGCCTGCCGTTGTGTAGCGGCTCACATGTGCATAGGTCTCAAAGAAGTCCTTGCCTTCCACCTGCGTGAAGCCTTTTGCCACCAGACGCGCTTTGAACTTGTCGATGCTGCTGTCAGCCTTTGTCTTGATCCGGAACACCCACTTTACCCCGACCAGTCGTGAGTGTGGTGGTGGCTCGGTGAGCTCCCACGTCCCCTATTCCATCAGACTGTTGTACTCCGCATCCAATGCTGCTTTCCACTTTGCTGCATGTTCTCCACATAGAGCTTCTTCAAGAGATTTGGGCTCTGGTGGGAGATCCTTCACTTGGTATGAAAGGATTGCTGCAAGATGTGTTGTAGCAAATTCTGCGAGGACAACCTCGTCCTCTTTGTAGACTGAGCATGCCGTGATGGCAAGGTTGTGCTCTGTCTTATCATCCCCTTTCTGCTGCTCCAATTATTATTGTAGGAGGCGTGTGAAACGCCGCTCGCTCACAGCAACCGGCGGCTGTACCTTCCTCGCTGCCTGCGGACTATTCTGCACCGGTTCCACCTGGAATTCATCATATCCTACATCAACAGGCTTGTCGTCCAAGGTGGGACATTCAAGGTGGTGAGCACCGAGGGGCACACGCGTGTGCATCCTCTCCTTATGCGCCTCATCCAGATCCGCAAAGGTGAGTGGAGCTGAGTCTGCTGCTGAATCTGCTTCCACCAGTGATTCAACGTAGGAGTCATAGAGAGTTTGTAACAGATCAGGAGTTGTTGCACGCCTGTCCTCCCAAGATGCACGTGTGAGATTCTCAAAAACGATGGCGTCACGGCTGACGATAGTGCGCTGTGAGTCCATTTCAAAGAACTCCCAACCTTTCATATTGGAAGCTTGGCCAATGAATAGACCCCACAATGCCTTCTCCGTCAGCTTCCTCCTTTGCTCTTTTGGCACATGTACAAATGCCATGCAGCTAAATGTTCGTAGCCCTTTGATGTCTGGCTTGTCTCCATGCCAAGCCTGAAATGGTGTCATGTCTGGCAGCGTTGTGTGTGGTACACGATTGCGCACCCAAATGGCCTGCTTGAGCACGTAGGACCATCATTTATTGTTCAGCTGGGTGCCAAGGAGCATTGACTTGAGCGTCTCTTGTATGGTGTGATTTGCACGCTCTGCGACGCCATTCTGCTTCGGTGTGTAGGGTACCGAAAACTGCTGCACGATTCCCATGTCTTTGAGGCGAGACATGAAATCGAAGCTGGTAAACTCTCCAGCATTGTCGGACCGTAGGACTTGCAGCTTCTTGTTGCTCTGCCTCTCTGTGATGGCCAACCACTTAAAAACGTATGTAGGTGCCTCATCTCTTGTCTTCAGGACATAGCACCAGGTGAAGCGTGTTGCGTCATCGATGAACAGGAGGAAGTATCAATGGCCAGAGTTCATTGTGGCCGTTGGTAGTGGTCCACAAATGTCTGTGTGGACCAGTTTGAGCTTGTCAGATATGTCACACTTGCTGGCGGGAGGCAACACTTGTCGTGGCAGCTTTGCCTTTACACAGTCTTCTCAAGGGTCTACTGTGCCTTTGCTGTCACAATCTCTGATGTCGAGTCCCTCAACCTGCTGCTGCTTCTTCATGGTCTCAACCAGTTGATTGCTGATGTGGCCAAGTCTTTTCTGCCACATGAACATGTCTGCACCGGTAGACTGATATAGACTTGCAGCTGCAAAGGGAGTCTCTTGAGCTGCTGCTGAAGGTGGGCTTAAATCAAGCTCAATCATGCCATGTGGATGGAGACGTCCTTCAGCAAAAATATCCCCTTCATGGCTCCTCAGGGTGATGCTGTCACCCCTGCTCACAATGTGAGCCCCCCTCTTCATCAACTGTCCTAGTGACAGAAGGTTGACGGTGATCTCAGGGATGTAGAGAACATCTCCAAATTTCACCTGAGCTCCGTTGTACCCTGTAACTGTCACTCTGCCTTTTCCCAACACTGGCACTTGTCGGTTGTTGGCGACGGTGACAAAACCTTTAGTGCTAGGTTGGACATCCTGGAGACAAGTCCTGTCAAAGGTGATGTGTGATGTGCACCCACGCCTGAACATCCGTATTGGTGCCTAGGCGTTCCGTCAGCGCATCAAGATGCAACTTGCAGAAGTTACATCAACGATCTCCTTGACAAATGATGGTCGGAAGGCTTGCAACAACGTGCAGTACTAAGGCCTGATGGCGCACTGGATTGACAGCGGCTACAACGTGCGTGCCATTGCCCTCGCCTTCCAGGCTATCAAGGGTGGGGCTACAGCTAAGAACATGTTCCATCTTCTCAAAACTGTCCTGCAGTAGTGGGACCTGTGGGACAGATTCTTCGGTCTCACCATGGAGAACAAGAGCACAATTGACTTCCTTGTCGACAACCATATGGTTCCAAAAAACGACTCCTTTGACAAGGCAGAGTATGTCAGGTGCCTCGGCCATGTGATGAACATGGCCGTGGACGGCCTGCTGAAAGAGCCACGCGTTATTACCATCATCCAGCAGGTCCGGGCTATCACAGTGTTCTTGACACGGACTCCAACCTGTAAGGAATCGTTGCAGCAAGCCGTGGAAGCCGTGGAACTGAAATTCAAGGCCTTCCATCATGATAAAGAGAAGAGGTGGAACATCACTTTGGACATGTGTGAGTGCAGGATAGCTGTCAATTCTGTGCTCGGGTAGTGGTTGGATAGATATGACAGGAACGGTGTGCACCTCAAGTTGATGTTTGAGAACTGGGAGCTGATTTCTCTGGTCATTGTTGACGTGAAGCCCTAAAAGGGCTTCAGAGATTATATTTTGGGCTCCTCATATCTCACCCTCTCCCGGGTGGAAGAGGGTGGGATACGAGGGTGGGATTACATTTTCATCCTCGTCTATCACTCCCTACTCGACAAGATGCAAAGCTGGGTCGTCAATGCCGTAGTAGCAGAGCGCAAGAGCAGAAACCGTGGACTTGCTGGACTAGTAGACTGCAAGGAACAACTGCTGATAGAGCCAAAGGAGGGTATGACATCCAGGATCGCGAAGCTGGTCAAGTATGCCAAGTTGTGAACCAACAGCAACGTTTTGCAAACGCCATGAATCCCCGCTTTCGCCTGTGTTTCCACGCCAATGTACATCCTAAGCTAGGCATTGCCAACCTAGCGGAGCTACAGGTGAAGGTCGCAGAGTTGCTGAGACCCTTCTTCTTGGGTGGAGCTCTGCAAGGTGGCAGAAGAGGCTGGGTAAAATGTATTTCTACACCTATCTTGAGTCTGTCTCTCTGGCCTTGTGCCCATTAGAGCTGGTCCACTCGGACATGCTCGGTCCCTTCCATGTCGAGTCCTTGCAGAACTGTGGTCGGTATGAACTCACCTTGACAGGAAACTTCACCCGGATGCGGTGGGTCTACAGTGGCCGCCACAAGAGAGACATGGCCCTGGCGGTTAATATGTGTCTGGTCATGATTGAGCATCAGCCCCATCATTCTTTTCACACGTTACAGTCAGGCCGTGGTGAAGATCTCCACGGAAATATGGACATATTTTTACTGAGCATGGTATGTTGTACCAACTCTCCGCCCTTGCCACACTCCAGTATAACACGGTGTCAGAGTGCTCAAACCCCACCATGGATGATGCAGTTTGTACAATGCAGTCTGAGTGCGGTTCTCCGAAGTCCTCCACATTTGACGGCTTTTCTTGAATGAAATAGGTCTAAAATCATTTCGACCGCGGTCCTCTGCCAGACCATGCCACAACATAGGAGCTCTGGTTTGGCCATTGTGCTGACCTCCGGCTCGCTCATGTATGGGTCTACTGGCTTGAATTTTGTACAATAAGGACCAGCAGTGCTCCAAGGTCTCCCCGCAGGGCTACACATGAACCTTCTTGTATTTGTCCCGCGGTCCAAGGTGGGTGCTTTTTGGACCCTGCCTTTTATGCCATTGTTGATTCCCAAGATTCCCTCTTCTTTGAGGCACTCAATTACAGGAACCTCTCTGGCACTTTGTGTCTTGCTGCTAACCATTCTCCTGTATTTGTTCATTTCCAGTGCATGGAGGAATCTCACTTTGTGTATGGATCCGCCTCCTGACTTGTCTTTCAGTCATCGACTAATGATAGTACGGCCATTGTGGTGGTTGGTCAGTGGCCTTGTCGGTCTCTGCAGGCACACATATGTCTGTGCCTGTGGGATCCACCACATCTATTCCTATGTGTATGCTCGTTGTTGTCCTTGTAGCCTCCCCTGTGCTTGTCCCTACATCTGTTAATGCGACGGTCCCTTTCGTCACAAATATGACTCCGACAAGGTCCTCCTCATAATGTACACCCCTCGGATAATCCGAGCTCTTGATACAGGTTCAGGTCTCACGCTGAACCTCCTCGGCAACGGCTGGTCGGTCACGACCGTTCCACCACAGTCAAGCCTCCCCTAATAAGCGACCACGTCGCTACGCGTACGGCTAGCGGAAAGAAGCCGTTAATGCCTGTTTTGTCCTGTTCTGTTGTATGTACGGAGGATGTTCATTCCCTCCAAAGGTTAAACCAGAACAGTCTTTCCATCCTGTTTGCCTTTTGTTCTGCGGTTTTGCTGCCGTGTCTTCGCTCTGCTCGCTCATGGCTACCTCTGTCCTTGCCACCCACTCTCAGTTCACGACTCTCGCTCTGCCTCAACTCTCTCTCATCAGGCTACCTGTCTACCTCGCACCCCTGTCAAATGCATCACTCCGCCTTAAGCATCTGCGATTGAATCCTGGCACTGTCTCTCATCTCTTTACTTCTGTTATCCTGCTGACATACTTCGGCACGCCGTCGTGGTTCTGCCTTCTTCTGCCATTGCCATCTCCACTCATTACATTGTTCTGACATGGTATTAGAGCATCAGGTAACATCACCTGGTGCCCCGTGACCCAGTCATTGCTTCGCTGCCTCAAGCGCTCCACTCCTCTGCCCAGCACTCACCTGCCGCCTCCACCGCCACTCTGCGTTGCCCCCCTCCCCCTTTCGCTGACTTCAGCAGTACTGCTTCAATTACCTCTCAGACGGAAGCGACACTTCTTGATCCCGACCAAGCCCTGCGCCCAGATCCGCGCCCGTGGCCAATAGTTGGTGATGCGACGTTGATAACAGCTGAGAACAGCTCCCGAGCCGCCGCCTGCTGCCATCTTCGTGGAAGCTTCCTACCATCTGTCATCTTTCGTCACGCAGCCGTCACAAGCACCTTCATCTCCCTCACCCGCTCCATCTGCTTCATCTGCCCCATCTGCATCAGCTTCATTCCCTTTTCTTCTCGAGCCGCCCTCCTATACCGTCGCTTCACGTCAACAGAAGCTGCCGATTTCATTCTACCACCAGGACATCGGACACCACCTGTCTTCCTGCTCCTACTTCGAGCCAACTGGGGAACAAGCCGTCACTCTCCTGGCATCTATAGATCGAACATCGCTGCTCCTCTCAAAACTTGCTCACACTATAGCAATCTCCCTCTTTTCATCAGGATATCAGACACCACCAATCTTCCTGCTGATGTCTCGAGCCAATTGGGGGCACAAGCCGTCACTCTCCTGACACCAGAGGACCATTCTGTCGCATCCACCCTTGCCTCTTCTCGCTTCCATCTCCTAACGCCATCACTCACCGCTCTAGCATCCTTAGCTCTACCTTCCTCAACCATCAACCTCCGTGTCGTCAGCATCCTTTTTGTTGTCCTTCATCATCAGTCCTCTGACTGCATCCGCTTTTTCTCTCCTCTCCATCCTCGTCCTCTTCATCAGCATCCCGCCTCCTCTGCATCGGCACTGCATATTTGCCTCCTCATCCGACGACAACCTCTACCTCCTTTAGTCTGTTCCAGCAGCAGCCTCATCAGCAACATCACCATCATCATCATTCTCCTCATTACTCTACAGCGCACATGATTTCACCCCTGCACCCATTCCATCATCAACCACTCCTCCGCATGCAGCATCGTTCTCCTCTCGGCACAAGGATCCGCCCGGTCGCATCGCTCATTCCGCGACGACCTGCGCCCACGCCGAAACTTTCCGCAGCGCACGTGGTTTTGCCCCTGCGCCCGATCTTTCCATCCGCCATCATCCGCCGTAAGCTCCATCATCAGCCCCTTCCGCATCTGTGGCCAGCACAAGGACCTGCACGAGCTAGCTGTCTGTTTCGCAGCATCCTGCACCCACGCCAGCAGCAGATTTCTCGCGGCGCGTTGGCACCTGCCTTCCCCTTGCTGCACTCTACCCCTCTACAGCAGCACACGTGGTTTCGCCCCTACACTCACGCCTTCATCAATTATTCCTCCGCTTCCAGCAGCATTCTCCGCTCGACGCACGGATCTGCCCGGTCACATCGCCCGTTTTCGTGATGACCTGCACCCACGCCAAATCCTTTGAAGCGCACGCGGTTCCACCCTTGCGCTCATTTCATCAGCATCATCCTTCAGCCTGCCTTCAGCCTCACTCATCTTCTCGGCAAACGGACCTGCCCGGTCGCATCACTTGCTTCGCGACGACCTGCACCCACGCCGAACCTTCTGTAGCGCATGTGGATCATTCTTGCGCTACCCATCTCTTCTTCTCTGCCATCATCTCCATCATCTGCTCAGCATCAGGAAACACTTGCTCAACGCCGCGACCAACGCCTAAGGTGACACATCAGCATCATCTTTCACTCCTCAAGCAGCACCAGCATCCTCCTCTGCCCACCTCATACATCATCATCCTTCTCTCTCACTGCTCTTCTCTCTCCAACCTCAGCACCACCATCCTCAGCAGGGTAAACCTCCTAAACTACGCTGGTGAGCAGACATCAACAACTGCCATATACTTCAAACGACCAAACGTCATGGCAGTACAAGTCCTCGACTGGACACACATTCCCATGCTTGATTATTTGGGAGAAAACATCCACGACTAGTATGGTGGTATACAAGTCAATACAAAGCACTCTTTTCTCCAAGGATATCAGCTCTCCCTCTTTCTAGAAGGAGTTTATGACAACTACGGGTGTCCTCCAAGAGCATACACCACAACCCTGCAAGACATGAAAAGGTGCCTACGCGACACCACCCATACTGTCTACCACAGGATCATCGATGAAGTGTCACCTGTCGCAGCAATGTAGACACTCTTGTGGCAGCAGCGTGGAACTCGAAGCTCTACAACGTGATCATCCTCTCACTCCGTTGAGTGGTTGATCCCCCCATCAGACAGCGACACTAGGTACTCAGGTATTTAGACCTTGTTGGACTCAGGGGGGGATGTCAGAAATATGACTCCAACAAGGTCCTCCTCATAATATACACCCCTCGGATAATCCGAGCTCTCGATACAGGTTCAGGTCTCACGCCGAACCTCCTCGGCAAGGGCTGGTCGGTCACGACCGTTCCACCAGAGTTGAGCCGCCCCTAATAACCGACCACGTCGCTACGCGTACGGCTAGCGGAAAGAAGCTGTTAATGCACGTTTAGTCTTGTTCTGTTGTACATACAGAGGATGTTCATTCCCTCCCAAAGGTTAACCCAGAACAGTCTTTCCATCATGTTTGCCTTTGGTTCCGCGGTTTCGCTGTCGTTTCTTCGCTCTGCTCGCTCATTGCTACCTCTGCCCTCGCCACCCACTCTCAGTTCACGACTCTCGCTCCGCCTCAACTCTCTCTCATCAGGCTACTTGTCTACCTCGCACCCCTGTAAAATGCATCACTCCGCCTTAGGCTTCTGCAATCAACTCTCGGCACTATCTCTCATCTCTTTACTTCTGTTATCCTGCTGACACACTTCGGCATGCCGCCGTGGTTCTGCCTGCTTCTGCCACTGCCATCTCCGCTCACTACATTATTCTGATACCTTTGGCATCCCTTGTGATTGTGCCTGTGTTCATTCCCATAACAGTCCCTCATTGCTCTCCTGCGCCTGAATTTGTGGCGATCCCTATGCACGAGGTGTGTTTTTTCGTAGTCCCAGACTCCACCTACATGAAAGCAAGCAAATTCTACGTATGTTTTTCTGTCGTCCTGTATACCTGCACTTGGCTTCGCTTCTCCTCACAAGTCCAAGATGAGTACCTCGTTCACCCGTGAGCGTAGTTGTTGTTTCAAAACGCTCTCCTCAAGGGTCCTGTGGCCAGCTGTCTTGACACCCAGACTTCCCATCCGCAACATTGAGAGCTAGCATCTTCTAGGTTTTTTATCACATGCGATTCTGAGGCCGGCCTTGTCACGAGCGGACTCAAGCCAAAAGTTTGTGTCCTGGCCAAGCTGAGTCTTCCCTCAACGTCACCTCATCCAGGAACTTCAAAGGAGGCGCTCTTGGCAAAGGACACGGCACACTAGCACCGCCTGGGCAAAAGGTGATACTCGCCAAGTAGTTTTTTTATAATAAGGCAAAGATAGATGTCTCATAGGATTGCCCTTCTGAAAACCAAGGGTTTTTTATAGGTTGATGGTATTGAATATCACAATACCTTTGTACCTCTAGGTCGCATGACTAGTGCCCGTACTCTCTTTGGTGATCTGGCCTAGCACGACTAGAAGCTACACTAGAAGGATGTGAATAATGAGTTTCTCCATGGTACTCTAGAAAAGAAGATCTGCATGGTGGATCCATCCGGCTTCGACGTCAGTGACACAGTGTTGCGCTTGCGCAAGACCTTGTACAGCCTTCATAGTCATCGCCGTACCAAAACCAAGAGATCATGAGCATGTTGACACGGGCAAGCTATGTGAATAGTAACGCCGACCCATCTCACTTCCTCTTACGCATAGGTGAGAACTTCATACCCATCGTGGTTATATTGCCATCCTCTTAATCGTGTCTCCCTCCATGGAGGCCGTGAAGGAGGTCAATCCAGTTCTTCAGGTTACTTTTAGGATGAAGGCGCTTACTCCAGAGTTGTTTTTCTCATGATGGAGATCGTGCATGACCCGTGCGTGGTGGACACTCATGCATTATTAGGCATGCTATGTCCGAGCTGTGGAGGAGCAGTTTGGAGGCCTACAAGAGGCGGTTCTTACAACCTGCACTCCCATCACACCAAATGGACAGCATGCACTGAAGGTGGATGCTGTTGAGGAAGACAATAGACGTGACACCATATTTGCGCATCATTTGCTCTTTCATGTACTAAGACACAACCACTCAATCCAACATTGCCATTCATGTCAACCTCCTCACGTTGTTCTCACAATGTGCGTGTGTGAGAGCCTTGCATTAGTTGTGTAAGTGCTACGGTACATAAATTCCTCACCATATCTCAAACTATGTTGTTTTTGGAAGTGTTGAGGCCTGTACATACAATGACTGGGCCTAGAGTCTTGATGGGATGAGTTGGACGGTCTACACGTTTGTGATTGGTTACACTGATATGTCATGGCGTATTGGGAAGGAGTGTTGCATTGCACGTAGCTGAGCAGAAGTAGAGTATATTATACTACGAGCTAGGACTGTTGAGGTAGTATAGTTGTAGCACTTGATTCGTGAGTTGCACTAGTCTGTGCCTTCCTTTTTCTGTGTTGAGACAACCGGATCGGTCATCCTATTGTAGAGAGCTCTATTGTGTTTCATGAGGGAACTAACGCCACTGCTCTTAAGAAATGATCTCTATGTCTCTTGGTGGATCAAGAGGTGGTATCTGTCATCCAGATTGAAACAAACAGACGCAACGTGCTGAATTCTTGACCAAGCACTCGTGCATGAAACGTTTGGGGTGGTCGTTCGTTATGTCGCGCTTTGCCCGTTCTCTGAGGATGCCTGAAAGTGGGCTGTTTTCTTGTGCACTGTTGAGTATCTTGTTGCACACCCATGTCATTTGTGCATGTGTATGGACATGCACACCAATCAGTTCATGGGGTAGTGTTGTGATGTGAGCCATTCCTGTCTCTTTGTATAGCTTACTAGAACCACTTAGTCGTGTCCATGCGCTTGCACATACCTGATGCGGACCCAGCTGGTACAGGGGCGCCGTCATGTGGTCAGTTGTCCACCTACAGCTTTAGGACGGCTATTCGAGCGTGTTGGAAACATGCTGGGAAATTTGCTAAATCTGTGTAGCCTTAAGGATTTTTCTTGATGGACTGGACATTGCCCAAATTTGCATGTTTTTGCATGGTTTGTGCACCAATCGTTGTGTGAATGAGGCATGTGTGCAGCCGTATGTCTGGCTCGTGATTCAGAATCCTTAGGAACAGAAGGTGCTTCATTTAGAAGTGTGTGCAATGAGATATGGTCAAAAGAATGGCATTTGGGCCGGTTTCTGGTAAACTCACTTGTCGCTGTTTGAAGCCTATTTGTTCCCATTTTTTCTATGCATTATGGTAGCTTCACTGACTATGCTTGTCTCTTTAGCCAGACTCTTCTTGTTCTTATGTCTTACCTATTAGACTTCGTGATTGGTGGCTAGGCAATTTTGCCCCGTGAGCAATAGTGTTCCAAAGCTTCCGAGTAACTTCTCAATGGGTAGTCAAACAAAGATCCACTAAGTATCCTGATAAACAAAGATTGTTTCATATCTATGCTCGAGACAAAACCATTAGGTTTAGCTTCTTCTCGTGTTGGATGCTTGAAGGTCCCACATATCACAGTTAGTGCATTTATGATTATGTTCTCCTTGATATTCGTTTGGATCACATTGGAATTTTCGTTGAACCCTCAAGATGAATTAGTTGAACAAAACATCAGTTTTTCATGGGATCGAGAACATTCATTTAATCTGGGAGGAAAGACAAATAGAATTATTGGTTTTTCCAATGCAAAAAATCCTTCCAATGTTCTTTCTGGCACTTGAGAAACTGTTTTTCCATTCTAATGCTTTTAAGAAGGGGGAAAATGGGGGAAATCAATCTTTTCTTTGGGTTTCTTGAATAGAATCTCTCCATCCTTTCAGAATTTTCCATTTCAAAATGAAAACGTATCTTTGACATATCTACTACTAAGGTTCAGTTTTAAATAACCAACAAATCCAAATTTTCATGCATTCTCTCCTTTATAGGCACCATGTTTTTTCATCGGGCTTAGCCCCTTTGCTTTTCTAGGTGCTGAGGTAGCCTCTCTTCCTTCGTGCCGAAAATGTTTCTTGTTCCATCTGATCCAGTTTCAGGTTCGCGCGGAAGGTTTGGTTTGCGCTGTTTGCGCTCCGTCGTGGTGCGTCCCGTCCGCAGGCCGCGTGGCCTGTAGTGTGTCACTCCCTGTTTTCCCTAACGTCAGCGTTCCGCGTCATTCCCTCAATCCCCCATCCGGAAAGAGGGAAGGAAGGCAGAGCATTCACACTTCGACCGCAATTGTCGGAGTGAGCTCACAGACAGGTTCAAGGAGAGGATGGCCATGATAGCCCAGGCTAGAAGAGAGGGGGAGGAGAGGGTGAGGCAAGAGAGGTTGAAGAGGGAACGTGAGGAGAAGCTGAGGCAAGAGGAGGAGAAGACACGCAAAGAGATGCTTGAGAAGGTCAAAGAGGCGGAACGTGAGAAGGAAAGACGCGAGCGGGAGGAGATGCAGAGGGAGACGGAGAGGCAGGCAGTGGTGGAGAAGAACAAGAAGGCTGCGGAGAAGTTTATGGAAGAGCTTGAGCAACTCTTGTTGGAGGAGGAAGAGAAGAGTGCAATGATGGGAGAGGAGGGAACAGAACGAGAGCATCGCTGTTTGGATGTGCTCCAAGCGTTGGATGAGGCGGGGGAGAAGTACAGTGAAGATGATTACATATATGTGTGCAGTGTTGGCCGCATAGACGGGGACGGATTGGAGGTGGAGGTTGTGCAGGAGGAACAAGACGAGGAGGAGGAGAGTGAGGATGAGGAGGAGGTACCTCTGGTTAGGCGGGAGCGGAGTGCAGAGGAGCATGTACTTCGTCTGGCGCTGGACCTTGAAGGGGAGCAGTATGCTGTGGAGGATTAAATCTACATGTATATGCCCCGTGGTGCAAATCCAATGGAGGACGGGAAGGAGGAAGCAAGCGAGGTAATGCTTGACGCATTTGAGCATGCAAGGGAGGAGAACACGGAGGAGCAGTACATCCACCTTTCGGCTGGTTTGGAACCGAATGGAATGGAGGAGGAAACCTGTGAGGAGGATCAGCACGAGGAATCGCCAGAGAATGCGCGGATGCAGAACTTAATTGCGAAGGAGGTGCACGACGCGATGTTTCTTGACGCGCTTGACCGGGATGGGGAAGAGTACACAGAAGACGACTTCATCTACGTGTGCAGACTTCCTGGAGAAATTGGGCAGCTGAATGGGACAACAGCAGAGGGAGAGGAGCTTGACGGTCGCACTGAAGAGCAGCTTGATTCTCTACGTGCTGGAAACAGTGCAAGCTGCAATCCTCACACCAGCAGTGGCAGGCTGCTGCTGGAGATTGCTGCCGCTGATAGCAATCTCCAGCCACAGCCTGCCGCTGCTGGGCTGGAAATTGCTGCTGCAGGCAGCAATCTCCAACTCAGCAGCGCAGTGGGCGGATTTGCTGCTGTCATGAGCATAGCCATGCCTACAGGACGAGTGCAGAAGATGGTGGATGATGGATTGCTGCTGGACGAGTTGCTAGAGAGTGGTGAATATTCTGAAGATGACTTCATTTATTTGTGGAGCCGTGGGCTCTCAGATGAAGACAAGGCGTTAGGGCAGCCTTGCCAGGTTACTCGTAGGACTAGCCTTGTTTCTGATGCAAATGTGTAGTGGCACCTCTGTTATGCTTGTCAATACGATTCATTGTTTGAATTCTGAATGAATATTAGTTTCCTGTTCTCCTTGTCCTCAACTCCCGTTGTTCCCAAGTTAAAGTCTGCATCATTGTCTTGCACTCTAACAAGCATGATTGCCGGTGTGAAGTTGTGTGGGTTCACATGGAGAATGAGTCCATCACGAGAAGATGTACTATGTGTGTTTTGTGGAACTTAGTCAAATCACTATAAGACAAAGGCAATTTGGTTGCGTCACTCGCCCAAGTACGCCTTCTGAATAAGGCTGATAAAAGCAAAGTAGAGAGATATGTGAGTGTAAGCAACGTGGGCATTTCACCTTCTGTTGCAAAAGCAACACAAACTGTGCTGAAGTGTGGATTTCAACACAAATGAGGATAAAAATTCGTTGGGGGTAGTTAGAGTACACACATTTCTGGCCGCGATGAAATCATTCTGCATGGCACAAAGTTTGCACCAGAATAATCGTCTGGCTTGCAGTTGATCATACCGTTGTTGCCTTGTCCCACTGACGTCTGGCTTAGAATAGCTCACACTCTAGATCAGCTTGTTTCATGTGACTGCTGCCATCGCATCGCAGCCCAAACACACATTCCAGCACACTCACATGAGTGGTCTGAGAGGGAGCGTGGTAGGGGAAAGAGTCTCGGGGAATGAGGAAAGGAGATGGGGCAGTAAATTGATCAGTGAAGAAACACGGCAGCAGCACATTTTCAGTGCATATGTCAGCAAGGTGCACCCAGCGACCATCACCGACCATTGATCGTGCGTGTAGGTGATCTCCAAGAGCTTGGGAAACAGTGAAACACTCTGTAGGGAAGGGGAAAGTCCACAGATTCTCGTGAAGAAAGGGGAAAATACAATGGAAAAAATATCTTCCCAAAAACCTTATGGCTTCAGTGTATTGGGGAAAACCTCGATCAACCTGATAGCAGTAGGGCTTTTGGGAACTGCAGGAAAGGAGCAAGACATCGTCTTAATCTTACAGTCTGACATGAAGTATGTGTGGTTACCCCAACACACTTCATGCGGCTTTCACCCTTCCAACCGTCAGTGATGAAGCTGATTGCAGACGTTCCCTCTGAGAGCATGGTCTTGATGCGAGCCCAGAACGCCGTGATTCCATCGACAAGAGCGAACAGTTCTTCTTAATGATATGCTTCCAGAAGCATGTCACAAATTACTTCCTGTTGAAGACCTGCCCGACTGCCGCCACGTCCCTTGCGACCTTCGTATTCTCCGCATTCAGAACACCACCAGCTGCGGCGATAGTTATAGCTTGGTCTGTGGCGTCCCTGAGAGCGATTGCGGCTGCCTCCTCCTTCAGCCGCTGGTAGATCTTCCTGTGCTTCTCACGGTAATGCTTCCACATGTTGATGGTGGTGTCCTGTTTCCACAAGTAGTTGGCAGGGCACAGGTTGCACTCTGCACGTGGGTCGTCGATATTCTCGTTGTGCTTTGTGAACTGAGTCCACATGACAGATGCAGTGTCCGATGCTTTTGCGCTTGTCCCTGATATTGGATTCTTTTTCATCAGTACCAGCATCGTCATCATGGTCCTCGTCGATTCCGGAAACTCCCAAGGCAGCCAAGGCGACCACATCATCTCCAGTGGTGGGACACTCAGCCATGGTGGCCTCATGGAGGAGGTTGATGTTTGTGCTTCGCGGTGAATCAAAGGCACGGGGGCAAACGCAAATGAGGAGGAAGGCTCATGAGAGGCCCCAAGTGGCTGACGTTGGCTCGCTTGGTTGGCCTAGTCCCCAGTCTGACCTCGTGGCGAGGCACAAGAAATGCCCTTTGCACAAAGTTTACAGCTAAAGGTTGAATTTAACCCTTGAAACAAGTGGTTTGTAGCTTCAAACCTATAAAAATCCATAATGAGGACACAAAACATCAGATTTTGGATATGTTCCAACTTTTGAACTTATCATATCACTGTAGATTTATGCCTGAAACTACTTCAAGTTAGGATGCATTTAACATGTGACAGAAAATTCCAGTGTGCAATACATTTATAGATTTCAACTCCAAACCATTAACGACAATGGATTCGTAGAAACACAATCAGGCTGTTTACAGTTTACAGGTTGCAACACGGTTTGTCAATCCTTCAACGACATCAAACAAAAACGGCAGCCAATGATGCCACATGTATTTTACAGTGTAATCACTGCCAATGAGGTACCTATACACATTCTGTGGCGCTCTCTTGCTCACAAATATCAGCCGATGTGAGATGGCACACCGGCTGGCTTTGTGCATGGCAATGCACTAAGATAGTGGCACCACTTCATTTGGTGTTTGTCACACTGGCTCATCGCCAGTTGTATATCATATGAGGTGTTCATGTGACTACACTTGTCGATGAGGCAATGCCCTCTGTGATGACGGGGCAGCCTTCTACCTCGTTATCGGTGTCATGCATGAAAGTAGGACCTTTCCGACTCGCATACTTCTGGAACACGAATCGTGTGCTTGCAACCTCCTCCTGTGTTTGAACCAGACCTGCGTATTGTTTTGGCGCCCCAACCCATCCCCCAGCCCCGGGTACACGATCCGTGGATTGCCAGATAGAATTTCCGCATGAATCCTGATCTGCGATCCACATATCAGATCTACGGATCGCAAAATTCTGTATGCATCCTTTTCTGGGAACACAGCCCCCAGCCTGGGGAATACTTCCAGAGATTAGGCCCAGGACCATCACAAGCCTCTCACGACATGGTATTCAGTGCCCATACCATTTTCAGGGCCAAAGCCAGCTGGTTCAGTGAGGCCAGCGACACTGGCAATCGTCAGCTGACAACACCAGCGGCTGGCGGAGGGTGTCAAACGCAATAGCCAGCGTGACGGCGGCTGATGCCCGATGACATCATCAACAGCTGATAACTGCCGCTACTGGCATGCTGACATTGGCAGCCGCAGCAATAGAAATGGCAACAACAATAACACTTACAGAAGTAGAAATGACATCAGTAGCATCTAAAGCAACAACAACAATAACAGCAATCGTAAAATTCTAAGCAAGAGTAGCAGTAGTGGTGACATCAGCAATGACGGAAGCAACAACACTAAAATCAAAGCAGTAGTAATAGCAACCACAATAGCTGCCACATGTTCAAGGACTTGGGCTGGACTGGGTTGGTCTGGGTTCCCCTCTCTTCGACCACCTTTCATCTTATCTTTAGAGTGGATCTTTGGGGACGGAACAGTGACCCAAAAGGCCATAATTGTTTTTTTTCCACACCCGATGGGGCAGGAAAATTGCTGGCGGATGTTTTCCGGCAATGATGCTTAGCTCCCAGCTGCTAAGCAACCCCACTCTCCATGTCCACTGGGAGAGAAACGCTGTCAAAACGTTGGGTAGAGACTTCAGCCGTAACTCATGGAGCAAATGGTAGACAAGGAGAAGGGGCCGGATCACAAATTCAGCTCTGTATCAATGGAGGCGACGAGTCCGTACTCACTGGTGATAACCAACCTTCACGAAAAGCACGCAGAGATCCAGTGATAATAGAACCAATAAAGCACCGCACTGGAGGAGATCATGCAGCTGCTGTTGATGCGCTTGGACGTTTCGTAGCAGCCGACACATGCAGTCAAAGTTGTTGCACACGTGACCAACCTGTAGTCCACCTCGCATGTCACGGCCACATAATAGCATGCTTTGAAGGAGGAGTAGGACAATATTAGAGATCCGCTTTGAGATATGCTTTTCTTCATGAGCGCACTATACTCCTCATCTGTTGCGACACGCCAATTCTCTGCCTTGATGCTGCGAATGGATTCAGTGAAGGTGGCTGGGCCATTGGTGATGGTGAGCAAGAGGAGCTTGAGATTCGAGGAATCTATTTGTGGTGGAGTAGTGCACAGGTTCAGCCACTCCTCTTCTTGTGTTTGCTTCTTTGCAAGTCTCTCGAACCATTGTAGCTGCTCTCCACTGTCCT
This sequence comes from Penium margaritaceum, assembly GCA_023375785.1. NCBI lineage: Eukaryota > Viridiplantae > Streptophyta > Zygnematophyceae > Desmidiales > Peniaceae > Penium > Penium margaritaceum. Next base: position 50,019 of record SZWC01013909.1, read on the forward strand.
TTGCACCATTGTTGAGGCGTACCCACCTTTGTGGGAGCTGCTCACAGAGCTTTGCTGCTCCTCCTCGTTAGCTTCGATTACTGGATCCTTCTTCTTCTCAACTCCCTCCACATCCTTGTCATTGTCGCTATCACTGCCATCTTCTACACCACCCTCTTTTGCTACCGGTTCTCCTACCACCTCTGGTACAAGTACGGGAGCAAGTGGAAATGTAGACATAGGGCCCCAAGTAAAGCCCTTCATATCCTCTTGAAAGACTGCATCACGGCTACGACAAGATTGTAGAGGTGGTATCCTATGGTGTTTCAACCGAGGAAGGCTGCTTTCACCAACTTGGAGTCCAGCATTTTTCGGCAGCTGCAGGTACGTGTACAAATGTGATACACCGAAAACATTTCAGATACATCACTGATGGCTTGCAACCCACCCACGCCTCCTCCAGTGTCGTTTGCGGCACATCGCGCGTGGGGCTCCAACTTTTTAGGTACACGATGGTGTTGACCGTTGCCATGCAAAAGGTTGGCGGGAGCTCCGCATCTTGGAGCATGCTGTGAAAACGGTCCATGAGGATGTGGTTTACGTGCTCAGCCACTCCATTTAGCTGTGGTGTTCCAGGTGAGGAGACCTTGTGACAGATCCCATGATGCTTGAGGAAGCTGCGGAAGTCATTGGGGAGGTACTCTCCACCGTCGGTGTAAAGCACCTTCAAGCACCCGCCACTCTCGGTTTGTGCAGTAGTAATCTAAATACTAAAAGCATCCAAGCACTGTTCCTTCCCTCACAGGAAGGAAATCCACCTCATCAATGAAAGTGATAAAGTACAACTTGCTGATCAAGAAATGTAATGGCATGATACCGCACAGATCAGAGTGAACACGTGAGAGAAGCCCAGCTGATCCTTTCCCTTCTCCCTTGAAAGGAGAGCGGACCTTCTTCCCTTCAATAAAGCTCTCATAAGTCGATACACCAGGCTGCTTGACTCCCTTCAGCTCCAGGCCTAGGACCATCTGTTGCATGGATGATGGCGCCAACGCCAAGATGACCAAGCCGGCGGTACCAAAGGCCAATCTCGGGTTTTCCTTTCCTTGCCGCAAATGCCGAGTCAGCTTCCTTCTCCGATGCCACATAGAGATGGCATAGACCACCTTCATTTTCCACTGTTTCAAGTACATGGCCTGCAGAAGCAGAGATGATGTAGCGACCATTCACAAAGAGAACATGCATGCCTTCAGAAATGAGAGAGAAAATAGAGAGAAGGTTAGCTGCCAGCCCCGGGAAATGGAGCACCCCTTAACAGGATGTTCCACGTGCTTGTCCTGAATTGAAGCACAAAATACAATCTCACTGTCCCCAACCACCATTTGCACATCATTATCTCCCATGCATACGCGACGAGGTTCAATGACGGTAGAGAGGACAAACCACTCCCGGCAACACATCATGTTTCGCTTGGCTCACAAGTCGATGATCGAGAATAAGGCGGTGTTGTCGGAGTCGTGCAGGATCCGGATGGTGGTCATGACTCCACTCTCCAAATCTGCTGCGTTTGCGGAAGTTTCGGGCTGCTTTTCCAATCCCAATCCAGCCGCAAGGTCTGCCTTCTTTTTCTGGTATTCACGCATCCAATGGTCCAACATCTTGTAGTAGTGGCAGTTATCCTTGTTTTTCCCTCATCCCCTAATTTCTCTGGTTGGTGCAGCACCACCCCCATGACCAGAATTGGTTACATGAGCAACGTCAAGACTGCTTCCATCGTCATCTCCCTTACGACGCTCCTCAAACAACAAGCTCTCCTCCAAATCATTGAGGGAGAGCTTGTTTCCACACTCGTCCAAGGCAACAGAGAGAGGATAATAGCTTGTAGGAAGGCCAGAGAGGATGGTTATCATGAGCACATGCTCCTTGACAGGGTCCTCAATATGAGCAAGCTGGCAGGAAAGAGAATTCACCATGTTGATATAGTCAATCATGGATCCAAACTCATCCATCTTCATAGTGTGAAAGTGGTGACACAACTGCATGTTCATATGGTTTGACTTGAAAGAATAAGTGAAATCAAGCATTTTTCAAACATCGTTTAGTGTGAGGATATCATGGACAATGCGCTACTGTCGTTCGGCAAGGTAGAGGTAGATGGTGACGAGGAAACCATCACGTTTNCAATGCGTTACTGTCGTTCAGCAAGATAGAGGTAGATGGTGACAAGGACACCATCACACTTCTTGCGGTAGGTACGGGCCTCACCAGGAGAGAGAGAGAGAGAGAGAGAGAGAGAGAGAGAGAGAGAGAGAGAGAGAGAGAGAGAGAGGCTTTAACCAAGCTCCAAATACCCTTCTCCATCAGTATCATCTTCATGTTGTTTCTCTAGCTGAAGAAATTCTTACCTTCAAACTTGGCGATGTTGATGTTGGCCACCACACAAGCAGATGTCGCCACGTAGCTATAGGCGATGGCCCTCCTCATGGGCCTTCCTGACAGTTGGAACCCTCTCATCACCATTTTAGGAGCATGGACAGAGGAAAAGCTCACCTATGGCGTGGTTGTAGAGTGTGTGCATCCGCAACGAGGCACAGAGACGGAGTTGCGGGGAGTCATTGTCTTCCTCATCAATCTTTGTCCCCAAAACACATGGTTGCGGAAGTGGGAGCAAGGGAGGTTACGGGAATGGTGGTGGCAAGAAAGGC